>OX411307.1:135985160-136243082 GCA_948150685.1 Rhaphigaster nebulosa
TTTGCACGACATCTTATTTGGCACAGTCGGAATGTATATTATAAACAATTCAAATTGGTACAAGAAATATATATTGCAAAGTTAGAGTATAAATATTTCAAGATTTAATATATTTCTTTTCATTTTACATACATATTGCATGCAAATTATACATTAATATTTTTTTTAAATATTAATTATTATTTTTGATTTAAAAGATTGTTACTAAATCTAATGATCTGTTTACTGATTACAAGAATGAATGATAAACAAAAAAACAAAACAAGGAACCTATAAAAGAATAGTACTTTAATTTGATTCTATAATTAAGTAAAAATATAATTCTAGGATTAATACATACAGCCAAAAATTCCTTCATTCTATCTTCAATGTCACCTTGACCACATATTGTGAAAAGAGCTCCAAAAATATTATTTATAGCAGATGCCATACAATGGATGTTGTTGCCATGACCCTCTAAAGAAGCTTTATAGAAAGAATTATCACTACGTGCAAGTTTTGGTATTGAAACAGCTATAAATACCATTAGCAAGCATGCAAGTAAATGCTCATCTTCATCTATTTCTGAAAAAAAAAATACATATATATATATTACAGGATTTCATAATTAGTTCTTAAAAGTATTAAAAAACAAAATTTGAATGTAGCTACATTAAAAGATTTTATTAATAACATATATGAATGGAAAAAATAATTAAATAATTAATACAGAAAAAAGTGAATAATTAATTCGTATTGTAATGGACAAAGCAGAAGAAAGCAAAGGCACATGCGCATGAGGCAGTGGGCAGAAAGAGAGAGAAACATATGGAGGGTGAAGATATTGTAATGCATGAAACACTGTATGCACAGAGTCCGGCTTGAAGTTGAAAGAAAAGATAAGACAGTCAAGACATGTGAAAACTCTCTCTCCCTCTTTCTGCCTTGTTATCAACTTTGATCTGCGTATGTAAATAACTGTTTGGTTGTTATTTTTCATAGTTTATCACGTATAGTTTATACTTTATATTACATTTTATATCCTTTTATAGTTTATAGTTTAGTTAGTTAGTTAGTATTCAATCATTAATGATGTATAAATTATGAATTTGTTTATTTTGGGTTATCAAATAAAACAGATGTAAGAATGTGGTTATGTAAGGTTCTTCTGTAAATTCCCTGTCTCTTTCCCTATAAATAATACTATCGCCTATGAATGAATAATACTGCCTATGTGGCAGGAAAAACAAGACGAGACTGCATACGAAATGACAGAATTAGATGTCGAGCCACTGGGACAAATACTCGAGAAAAGACAACTTAAGTGGTATGGTCATGTCTGCAGAATGGGAGAATATAGAGAACCCAGAAGCTTCTATGAAGCCCGACCAACAGGTAAAAGGCCAAAGGGTAGACCTAGACTGTCTTACGAAGATCACATATCCAGGCTAGGACGATCGCAAGGGAATTCGATAGGAGAGATGAAGGCGCTTGCGAGAGACCGAGATGCCTGGACACATCTCCACGCTGAGAGGCATAAGGAGGAAGGAAAAGAAGAAGCCTATGATTCCTTGATAAATACTCACTTGGTAAGGTCGATAATATCACATTGGTGATAGGTATAAGGAGTATCAGAACTCAAAAAAAACACTTATGAAGTGCCTAATGTTTCCTCGTTCAATAGTAAGGGACTATTGCAAACAGTAGAAATTAAGGGGCAATGCCACGAACTGTCAGTAGATAGTGGTTCTGAAATTTCAAAATTAAAAGAACCTTTAGAGGGCTATACCCTACATCCAACTCGACTAATCGCCTCCAGCATTTCAGGTAACCCTATAACGGTTCGTGGTGAGCAAAATTTAAAGTGTCTGTTTCAGTTGATGCTTTTGTCACACCGATTCATGGTTACAGACGTAGAATCGAGAAGTGATGGTCTAATGGGATGGGACCAGATGAGGAAATTAGGACTTGTTATTAACCCTTAATTTAGCAAGGATATATTTAATAGACTAAAAAAAAATATTTTGGTTTATGTTGTTTTTTAAGGCCCTAGATAAGCTGATTTTAGAGTTTTAAAAATGTTGGCGCATTTTTGGCTGTGATATGAAGCATGTATCTTGTAGGATACATTGCCAAATAAGCTGATTTACGATAAGCGGTGGGTATAATGAAACGCACATAAATTTAAGTAATAAAAGTTTTTTTTTTATAAACAAAATTGATATTAAACTTATTGAATATTTATACTAACTAAAATATTTAACAGATATACTAACAAAAATATTAAATGAGGAATTAAAGAGAGGATATCCCAGCTCTCCAAGTAAATTATTTGCTCTTTAAAAGAAAAAAAAAACAAAGCATTAAATGATGTTGAGAAGACCTCATATAGATAATAAAAGTGCTAAAAATAAATAAATAAGATAAAATAAACAATAAGAAACTCAATAAATTTTGATTTGAAATAAAATAAATTTGAATTATACTGAATTTTTTTTAATTAATAAATAAATTTGTGTAAGTTAACTATTTTAATAATAGTTATTGAAGTAATGATTTTTTTTTAAATCAATAATATTAATCTATCAACTTATAAATTGATCCGAACAAAAATCCTCAAACCATCAGCCGGATTGGCAATGTATCCTAGATGATACAGACAGTAAAATGTAATTTTTTAGGCAAATATCGAGTGATTAAATTTAGATGTTTTTTTTTAAACCAATATATACTTAACAATATACGAAAATCTTAATTTTAAACTGATACGTTTAGAGAATAAATAATCCAAAACTGAATGAAAAGTTACCCAATGGTAACTAACGGAGATCGACGCCATTTTAGTAGTTGAGGTACAATTCACTGTAACAATTTCTAAAATAAACAATCTTCCACTGGTAAGTCATATTGGAAACTTATAGAGGTTATGCTACAATGCCTAAAGAGAGATATGGAAAATAAAGGAACTAAAATAGACACAC
Organism: Rhaphigaster nebulosa; assembly: GCA_948150685.1. NCBI lineage: Eukaryota > Metazoa > Arthropoda > Insecta > Hemiptera > Pentatomidae > Rhaphigaster > Rhaphigaster nebulosa. The sequence continues at coordinate 135,988,121 of OX411307.1, forward strand.
CAAATTTTAGCTAGCAACCGGAGGGAAAATAATGTATCTTGCAGGATACACTGCCAAATTAAAGGTTAATGCTGCTATGGGGACTATTGTGCAAACTGAAACAAAAGGAGTGGATTATCAGCTTAAGAAGATTCAGCAGCGAGTCGTTAAATCAGTTGCAAAAAAAAAAAACGATCTAGAAGCAGTTCGTGCTCATGCCGTGAATAAAGTTGTACTCCCACAATTTAGTGAAGTTCTTGCTAAGAGCCATGTAACAGTGATATATTACTGGAGCCAGTTATACAGCCGCAATATGGTGTCAGAGTTGCCTGTAGTATTCACAAGCTGGTTGGTAAAATAATGAAGAAGTGGTGATATCAAAAGGGCAATGTTTAGGTCTTGCCGAGGAGTTTGTAACAGAGGAAATTTTAAAACCGAATGTTCAGGATAAATCGTCGAATGTGTGGAGAGGCTCTAGGTGTGGAGAGGCATAGCACTTTAAGCTTGATCAAAGAATGTTGGAATAGACTGGCTCATTTGAAATCAACTGAAGGAGGGAAAATCTTAGAGGTCTTAAAAAATTGCATACGCGTTTTCGAACCTCCAGGCAAGAAAGGATGCTGATTAGGATTGTACCACCGAGTCCAAACCACGGAAGAAGGAACAGTCATAAAACGACACTACCGTGTTCCTTTTCACCAGCGTTCCATGGTGGCGGAGCACATTCAGGACATGTTGAGAAAGGATATCATACGACCTTCTGAGAGCCCATAGTCAGCACTTGTAGCGCTGGTAAAAAAGAAGAGAGATAGTCCCTCTGCCCCTAAGTACAGATTCTGTACTGACTTTTGCAGTTTGAACCAAATAACAAAAACAGACGCGTACCCCTTCCCATTAATTGTTGAAACACTAGAGCGTATGGGGCGAAGCTGATTCTTCTCAACTCTAGATTTAGCAAGTGGTTATCACCAGATTGCAATATGGCCATAAGATCAAGAGAAGACTGCATTTACCACTGAGGGTGGACAATTTGAATATAAAAAGATGCCATTTGGATTAGTTAATACACCGGCCACCTTCTAGCGACTGATGGACCAGCTACTGGTGGAAGTAAAAGGAGACGAATGTCTAGTGTATCTTGATGATATAATCGTATACAGCGCTACTATAGAGAAACATTGCCAGCAATTAGGGTAGGTGTTAGTGCGGCTGAACGAAGCTAATTTAAGAGCGAATCTCGATAAGTGTCACTTTGCTCAAAGTGAAGTACATTATTTGGGACATATAGATTTTAACGAAGATGTGAGGCTCGATCCCAAGAAGATGGATGCCATGGTAGGCTATCCAGTTCCCAAAACTACGAAGGACGTCAAGGCGTTTATGGGCCTTGCTGGATATTATAGAGGTTTTGTCCCAGGATTCTCCAACCTGGCAAAACCCCTTCCATGTCTTTTGAGAAAGGATGAGAACTTCCACTGGGGAGAGGCTCAACAAAAGTCCTTTGAAACAATTTAAACAGTTTTTTGTTCTCACTCAGTCCTAATTTATCCAGATTTTAATGATTCATTTATATTATCGACAGACGCTTCAGGCGTTGCTTTGGGGGCTGTCCCATCTCAGGTTTAGGGAAGGGCATGAGAGACCAGTAGCGTACGCCAGCTGCCACCTTTGAAAATGTCGACTCTTTGATAATTATGAGGGCGTAAAAATTGGATGAGAAGAGTTTTTTGCCTCAAGACCAAAGGAACCACTCTGGCATTAAATCCAATTACTGGCAGAAAGATGGGTGAAAGTAGTTGAAAATAATGGATTTTACTTTGAAGGGTAGTATTCAATAATGTTTAAAATATGTATTCTGAAATAAAGCTATACTAACGCACAAGGACTTTTGTAATAACCTAGTATATTTTTATTAATTTATCTTTAACAGGCCAAAGGTATGGCAGCTTGAAATTTTCTGCAAAATCTTGTGATTGTATAAAACTGCACTAGGGTTATTTTCGTTATTCATAATTGCCTATACGAGCTAGTATATTGACTATTTACAAATGAAAGAAATATACGGTAAAACTTCGTTACAACGCCTAAGGCCCAGAGAAAAAGAGCCGGAAAAATGCTATAACCGCGAAATCATAAAAAAACAACTTAAAAAAATAAGTTGTAATTTATTTAAACTACAAATAAATAAATAGCATTTAAATATACATTTTTGATGTTCCTGGTTTAAAATAATCATTTTTTTTTTTTTTTTGTTTAACGTAACATAAAGTAATTTTTAAAAACATCATTTTTCTGATTGATTTAATTGTTCTAAAGTTTCGTATTGCACTTGAGAAAAGCACGAAAAATATGTGGGAATCATCTGTAATGAGTTCAAATCATCTGTTGTTTTTACTGATTGTGTTCCATTCTATATCTCTCCTACATTTCATGTTTAGACTCAGCAAAATCTTTTTGATTTAAATTAGATTTGTCGAACTCTTTAATTAAATCAATTTTTTTTTTTTTAATAGAAAAAGATTTATGCGAGCAAATCAAAAAAAAAAAAAATTCTTGAATGTTAAATTAAAGCAACCCTGGCAAAAATCGGATCCATATCCGAAAAATTAACGAATTTTCAATTCATGGAACATCACATCCAAACAAAAACTAAATATTCCTAGAAACTATCTTCGTGGTTTACTATTTCCTTCCGGTACTGTATTCAAAACTTCAATCATACTAACAAAACAAAAATTATAAAATATGAAAAAAAAAAATAAAGAAACAATTCATTCAGACCATCATAACCGGGAAATCATATCGTTATAACGAATAAAGTTTTAAAGGAAAACCACCAACTGGAACCGGGACCGAGGAAGCGTTATAGCCGGGAAATCGTTATAAACAGGAGCGTTATAACGAAGTTTTACTGTACTAAGCTGAGATGGGTCAAGTGTGGTGTTGGAATACACAGGCTCAAAATGGTATAATATTAGTCCAATAGTGTCAAAATGAAATTATAACCTTAAGGTACGTTATTTATCATACAACATTTGCTGAAAATATTATTTAAAGACACCATCAAACTAATATTATAACTTTAAGAGCCTGAGTATGCACTTCACCCACCCTAACTTATATATTTATGGAGAACATAATGATTATATATATATATATATATATATATATATATATATATATATATATATATATATATATATATATAAAACTACAGGTGCAGTAACCACAAGTTTGCTATAGATGATTATGTTTTATGACACTCTGATTCCATGAAACAACTTTTAGAGATCTATTGGGGCTCACAATGAGGAAACAGTATCTGATTGTCATCAAAAGTGTATTTATTTATTAAAAAAAGAGGATTTAAGAAAAAAGTTACTTAGCGTTTCAGCAAGACATTAGAATCTGGCAAGATAGAAAAAAATCTGTGCAGAAGTCGGCTCAGCCGGCCACACATGGTGGAGAAGGCACGCCCCTTCCCCTACTACTCATCCTCCCCTTTCATGGTCTGTGTTCTCATTACGGCTCTGGCTTTGGTTGTGATATGCATGCTTTCTGTTAGAGTTGCAATTGCTATTTTGTGCTACCCTTGGACTTCATTTTTGATTTTCTATTGTTATTGTGTTTTTGAACCGGCTTCCCTTGGACTTTATATTGGATTTACTATCATCACTTTTGTTTTCGACCAGGCTTTCCTTGGACTATATTTCGGATCAAAAATGTATAGCTCTAGTAAATCTGGACGGCCTCTTAGTGGACAGGCAAGAGAAATTGTTTATAATGTGGCAAAATTTTTGCGTGAAAAGAAGGAGTTGAAGTTTAAGTACAACGTGGATGAGAATGTTCAAGTGGCTACTGGTGCTAGTCTCAGTATGATAAAGGCAATTTTAAAAGAAGGTGACTCATCATTGGAGACCAAAAAGAGCCTTTATTTCTCCACACCCCAGGGCAAGAAAAGCCCTCGTTGGTAAAAAATTGAAGTGGATGATTTACAAAAGAAGCTATAAGAAGAAAAGTTCAAGAATTTTAAGTTCATAGAAAAGAATACCCCATCCTCAAAAAATTAGTTATTGCCCTAAAAAAAGATGATGTAATTGATACAAGCAAGGAAACACTCCGGAAAGTTTTGAAATCAGTGGGGTTCAAGTGGAAGAAGATCCAGAGTAAAAGAACATTATTGATTGAACGATCAGAGATTGCAGCTTGGCGTGGGAAATATTTAAAGGAAATAATGAAATACCGGGAAGAAGGAAGAAATATAATTTACATTGATGAGACATATATCCACACATCTCATACAACTTCTCATTGCTGGCAAAGTGAAGAAGTGATTCGGATAACAAAAGAAATAGAGAAAGGGAATAGACTGATACTGGTCCATGGCAGCAGTGAATTTGGTTTCGTAAATAACACCCTGTTAATCTTTAAATAATACAAAAACAGGAGATTACTACGATGGCATGAATTTCAGAAACTTTTCCAAGTAGCTCCAGGAGAAGTTAATTCCCAATTTGCCTGATAATTCTGTCGTCGAGATGGATAATGCAGTCTACAACTGTGTCCAAGCAGACAAAAACCCAACTCGGTTTCCCTTAAACAAGATATGATAGATTAGCTTGAGAAGAATGGGGTTCAATTTAGTCGCGATATGGAGAAACTAGAACTCCTACAATTAATTTAAGAAATAAGGAAGGAACCGAAATTAATTGCCGACATAATTCATGAATCGTGGCACGAATTTCTACATTTACCACCTTACCACCCTGATTTGAATCCGATCTAATTAGTATGGGCCAAGGTAAAAAGGTTATTAGGTGAAAAAACAACGAAGGCCTCGTTAGAAGAAAAACAAATTTTATCAGAGGAAATTTTTCAAAATTTTACTCCTGAAAAATGGTCAAATTGCTGTGCTCATGTGAAGAAAATTGAAAATGAATACTGGGTACGAGACGGAATCATTGATCAAGAAATTGACAAAATAATAATAGAAGTCGGTTCCAGTTCAGATTCTAGCGATGATTGGGACTCAACGAAGAGAGAGAATAATATTCACTATTATTATTATATTATAGATAGCGGAGTGGCTCAGTGGTAAGGCACTGTGTTACCATGCTCCTGGTCCCGGGTTCGAGACCAGCTGTGGCGGATAATTATTTATTCTGTTGTCAGCCGTGGATCGAACTTGTGGGATCGGGAGACCCTCCTGGGGACTACCCACCCAGCCTCTATAAAGTGGGTACCCTTAATTGGGAGAAAAACATGGCAGTTGAGCGTGATCTCGGCCAAATCACCTCCTTGCACAACCGTTGGTCTAGAAACAGTACTGTCCTTACCAAGTACTGAACCCAAAGCCCTTCATGAATTGTAGTGGTACAGGTTTTTTTTATTATTATTATATTATATTATGATTATTATTATATTATATTATTATTATTTTATCATTATTATATTATATTATTATATTATATTATATTATATTATGATTATTATTATTATTTTATCATTATTATATTATATTATTATTATTATATTATATTATCATTATCCCAAATGTCATACCAATATTTTCACTAAACCGCCTTACGGTCTGTATAGCCCAAGCCAGTTTTCTGGCAGATGGAGCAAACAGCTTTATATCGTCCGTATAAACTATATGAGACACTGTTGAAGCTTGAGATTCTATTAATTGTGCTCCATAATTCAGCTTAGCTAGTCCATAACCTGCTGAGCAGGCTAAGAGCTAAACAAAGCCACTGTGGGCTCAGCCAATCGCCTTGGAAAATTCCCCTCGCTATCGTTATCTCTCTTGCTTTTAAACCATTAGGCATCATCAGCTCAGTCTTCCAGTGCTTCATTATTTCTAATTATGCATCGAGTATACTATTTACTTTATAAATTTTTAGCATTTCCACCAGCCACGAGTGTGGGACAGAGTTGTACGCTTTCTTATAATCGATGAATGCCATACTTAAATTTCCCTTTGCTACCATTGCTTGTCCTACTACAATGCTATCGATGACTTAACAGTTCATGGCATCCTTGGGCACCTCTACGACACCCATTTTGGGCTAGATCTATGACGTCATTTCTCGTCAAGTGTGCCTCTAGCTTATCCACTACACATGCAGTGAAAGCCTTAAAGAGCGTAGGCAAACATGTTATAGGCCGATAATTTCCTGGCATTGTTAAATCTCCTTTTTTGGATATAAATAACGTTTTTGAATTTTGCCATTCTGGCTGGGTCTCTCATTATTTTGTTAAAGCATCTGGCGATGCTCGGGTGCAGGCATGTAAACTTTTTGAGACAGTAATTATGTACTCCGTCCGGCCCTGGAGTCTTCCAGTTCTTGCTTCGCCCTAGCACTAAATTAACATCTAACGGCTCTATCTCAGGCAGCGGCATTTTCTCAATTTCACACGCATACTCTTCTGTCTCTTCTGCCAACCTCTCTCTTTCATGATTTCCTTAGTTGCTCCATAGTTCTTTCCAGTACTTTTTGGTCTCTTCCACATTCAATTCTCTTCTTTCCAAAGCTTCATCATCTTTCTGTTTCTTCAGGCTCTCATAAAATCTGCTCTCATCTTCTTCAAACATTTTATTATCTAATCTGCGCCTAGCAGACAGATTATACCTTTTCAATCTATGTACGAGGGCCGCCAATTTCTGTTTTAGTCGGTCAAAGACATTTAGTATCAAACGCTTACACTAGATTTCAGCTTCCTGGACTTGGCACCCCTATTGTATGCTTCTAACACCCCAATACTCTTCCTAATATCCCTTATCTTATTCTCAAGCCTGACACGCCATCTCAGCTCCTTTCTCCCTCTGCCATCAAGGTTAATATAGGATCAAATCTTTTGGAAACCAATAATTTATTGATCTATTCATAAGCTAAATATTTCAACAGAAACTTATTTAAAATACTTAACCACTCTTTTGTAGTTTAAGTTGTGCTGCCAATGTAGGGTCTACTTTACAAGATAATCCAGCAGCTGATGCCATTTCACACACCACCTGAAAGAATTAAAAAAATTACTAATAAAATCCAGTTATTAAAAATGAAAAATCTATATTTTTATCTGTTGTTGATTTTTAATTTTTGTTTCTTAAAAAATAAAATGATAAATACAATGAAAAACATTTAATTTTAATAGAATTATATCATCTATTAATAGAAGGCAGTCATAACCCTTTCAGTGCCGATGGTGCAACTGTTGCAACCAGCAATACTCTGCGCTGCGGCCGGGGCTGCAACAGTTGGGATCACCACTTTTTTTATTAAAAATCTTACCCCACCATCACCTAAATTGTCCTTTTCTCTTTAAATTCAGAGAACAGTTCAGTAAATTTTAAATCTTTAAATAAAAAAGGTGGCCTGCGGAATTTGATAAATATTTGCTATCTTTAGGTCTGCCCGAACCCATGCTTTGCTTTTAAGTACGCCACAGTCGTAAAAAAAGAGATACGATTATGAAAATACATTAAATTTTTTCCTTTAACTATTATGTGATGAATTCCTGTTGTAAATTTGAGAAAATTTGCAACATATGATTTCTGGCAATTTTTTTTCTCACAAAAACCATTGTTGGAGTACCTCTGGACCCTACTAGATAGTTTACATATATTAAATTTTAGGTAAGATTTCATTTTTTTTGCTTTATTTATTTTCCTTATAATATTTGAAGTAATTAAAACAAGACAAATATCAAAAATAACCAACAAATTAGATTGGGTGCATAAGTACCTCACCCGGTATTTAGTCTTATTTTCTTCACCTGCTGTTGAGAAGATTAATATTTTTTGCAATTAATTTATTTTCTTATTTTTGTTCATTTCCTCGTTTATTTTTTAAATATCAACTAACTCCGCAACTGCTCCTATCAAAAAAAAATATTTTGAATTTTTAAAAAAAAAAATATTTTTCTGGATTTTTAGAAAGTAATTGGAATACAAAAATGTCATTTTATTTTCAAAAAATTGAAACTTTGCTGGTGACTACAGGAGATAGATTCATGAAATAGGCACTGAAGGGTTTAAGCAACCAGAGTGGCATTGTTACAAGAATGACCTGGCTTAGTAAGCAGGTTTTTATTTTTATTTTACTATTAAGTATATAATTATCAATATGAGAAAATCCACAACCAGTATTTTAAGAGGAAGATAAACATTTGTTAGTGAAAGTAACAATCTGCAGCTAAAAATTAAGGATTCTTTAATAATCAAAACATTAATGAATAAACAATACAATACAAAACAGAAGTAAACACATACTTTTTTCAGAGTAATATTACCAATATTATTCTCAACTAAAAAAATTCAAATCTTGGTTTGAAAAAGTAAAAAATACACAAATTATACATACACTGGTATCACCACCAGGTAAATGTTGACAGAAGTCAAGTATTGAGGTAAGTAAAAATGGTATTCTTTCCTCCAAAACATCAACCAACGCTTCCTGAGCTAATTGACGAAAACAAAGTATCACCCCAATTATCGTCATCCGTTGTAAAACATTATCAACAGCTAAAAAATAGGAGATAAAAAAAGTGTAACTACTGTTATACATTTTGCTGAAAATGGATAAAATACCAGAAATAACGAACACTTTTAATATTAAAATTTAATCATTTTTCATTTTTCCATGTTCCATTTAAAAAAAAAAAAAAAACCGTTTCAGACAATGCAAAAAGGGATGCATGCAATTAAGAAGGGGATAAATATAATTTCATGAAAATTGAAATTTTATACTTGAATAATAATAAGATTTAACTGCTGAAATATATGGTATTATTGATTTAGGAATGCTCTTGGTAAAAAATAAATAATAAATAAAAAAATTGGACTTACATGTCAATTTCTTAAATTGCTCCTTCATTATTTCAGGTTTGTCAAAATGTGTTCTTAATGCCACCAAAACATCCTTGTTACTAGCAACTATTCTCTAAAATAAAATACAAAATAATGACAGTAATAAAAATAATTTAATTTGTGTTTAAAAAATCTTGATGAATGCCTTCATTTTTCATGAATTACCAACTTCTAAGACATATTTGCTTGAGATGGAAAAATTAGGAAGCACGATAATATCAGGTCATCCCATAAGTAATGTCGGTTTTTAAAAATCTGTCTGTTTATGTAGATATTTCTTACTAATCCCTCCTTTACAATTGAATTGTGTTTACATATTTAGTTTATTATAGCATTACATACTCTTCTATTTATCATGTTTTTGTTGGAGAAAGTTAATTAGTTTGTGCTGAAATTTCAATTACAATGGATCTGATGGCAAATGAGGGTGGACAGTAAAATGTATCGATCCAAGTTTTTATGCTAATCCTTCAACTGTTACAACAGGATTTTCTTCAACAGTATTAATTAATATGCATAACTTAAAAGATCAAATTTTATTTTAAAAATTGTAAATATCGCCCTTTTAAATGTTTTAAGTACCCAAAGTTTATGAAATAACATAATTAAAAAATCATTACTTTTAGCTCTTGAACTTGACCAGCAATATGCCACATTAAGGTTTCATTGAGCAATTTCATTCCGTATGGTCCAATTAATTCAGCTAGGGCCCGCAACTCATTAATATCTGAAAATTCTTCAGCGTTAAATGGAATAGCACCCTCAGCAGTGAGACTCACAAATGCTTTTTGATTCATGGAGAAACATATACTACCAGCACTAACACGTCTAAGTAGAACATCAGAATACCTGTCATAAATTACTAAATTAGCATTCTTTATTAACAGGATAATAACTCTATATAATCAATAAAGCAAGTTACCACTGAGTATACAATGCAGCAACCGTTTTTTCTCCATGGCTGTCTACTTGCTGTGTCTGTTGTAATAATGCATTGTTAAAAACTCTTGTAATGTCAATATGAACTATAAGAAAAGAATAAAAATATTCAGAAATCACACAGCAATTATTGAATGTGTTCATACAAAAATAATAAAAATACTTTCTAAAAGGAAAAGAAAACCATTTGGAAAATATTTAGGGAAAAGAACATTTTCATTATGTTTCACTATAATCCAAACAACAAGATTAATTTATAATTCATTAAAACTATAGCTAAAGCTATAAAGAAGTACCAATGTGGTTTTATATACATATTTTTCATTACATTGAACACAAAAATAAATGATAAATTGTTTAGCTTACCTGTGAACATTACCAAAAAAGAAAACTATAATAATTCTAGTATTAAAATAATTATATTATTAAAATTAACTTTATTTAAGAGCTAAAAATAATTGCATCATCTAGTAGTTTTTAAAATTTAAAACCCATCTAAAAGAACCTATATCATGACAAAGAATATTTTTTTAACTATCCTAGTGATACTTTGAAATGTAAATCAATATAAAAAGTAATAAACAAATAATTAACAAATGATTAAACAAAATTTAAAACTAAAGTTTGTGTTAATTGAACTGAACATAAACACCATTAATACCATAAAACCCATTATAATTTAAAATGTTTTACTAGATTAAAAAAAAAAAAAAATAGCGCTTTTGTCATCAATATAAATGATTTTTAAAACATTTACACATTTTTTGAGCATTTTAAAATTTTGTATCTCTATGGGTAGATTAAGCATTATAGGGTTTTGTTTTTACAATTGAAATTTTAGCTCATTATCATTATTATTTTAGTACAATTTAAAATATATATTTTCATAAATAATATTTTTAGTGATTGGGTCTGCATGTCCATTGATAAGATATTACATCATGCTAAACGTAACAGTTACATAGATTCTCTGGTGTAATAAATTAGGAAGGAAAAATAACGAATCAAACTGTGCTGAAAACATAATTTTTATTAAAAACTATTATTGTTATAATTTTTGATTATTCAATTATATTCATTATTAATCTAAAAATAAAAATTATTAATTATCTGAATCATTTTCCGATTCTATAATTGGTTTTGGAAGAAGAGCAAAAAAAATTTCTCTTAGAGATTTGTACATCTAACCAAAGGAAAATAAAACAAATACTAACATAAATAAATAAAAATTAATTATTCCGTGTGAAAAAAACCTTTTCTTAATAATATATCTCTGCAAAAACGATCTTAAATATCCATATATTTTACGTTGTCAAATATTTTGGTATAATAAATTCATATTAATATACCGTAGGAACTAATTAATATTTTAAAACATCTTAAAGTACAGATTTCAAGATGTTAGTAATATAATACAAAATTACAATACTTCATTTTATTTGTAAGGAAGCAACAGCTTTTCACAGAGAACAGGATCACTATTTACTTCAAAACAGAAAATAAATCATGGTTGGAAAGCTTCACATCAGTCATAATTTTATTATCGATAGTTACTTAAATATCAATAGCATGAAATTAAATTTATATTCTCCATAGACAATCAGAATCATATTTTTAAACTTGCGTATCTTGGGAGATACACTAGTTCATAGAGGATTAAAGCATTTTATTATCTTAAACATTTTTAAAACATAAAAAACGTATTTTAAATAACACAAAATTATTCCAAGAGCTTACCATAATTTTCAACAGTCTGTAGTACATTCATGTAAGCTCTAACACTTGCAAGCAGTTCTGATGGTTTTGCGATTTCATTCGTATCTGGGTTAAACATTACCATTCCAACAAGGGCACGTGAAAATCTATTTTCCAAATGTTGATGCAAATACTCACGAGGAGCAAAAGTATACTCCCACACATTGATAGTGGCACAATAATTAAGAGCAAAACAAAGTTCAGTCAAAGCCATGTGTAGCTTATCCATCCTAAAAAATAACATGGATGTATTAAAGTATGAGGCAGTGATTAATAATACTCGATTTTATTAATAAATATTTGAAAATAATCAGATTCAGTAAGCTATTACAAATTATTCAATAAAATAAAATACATACTCTCATGATATATATCTCACAGCATGAAACAAGGATACAAAATAACCTAGCCACTTTGGACTGTCAGGTTTCAACAAGATAATGTAGTTGCGAAGATTAGATTTTTAAAACATCTAATTTGTGCATAATAATGGGTGCAGTCCATAAGCAATGCAGCAATTGGGTTGATGTGGCTAGTAAAAAATGTGATTAAAATTTCTATAGACTACTTCAAAAGCATTTTAAGGACAAGTAAAAGAACAAATATCATGACTAAAATCATTTATTGGCTATTGTCGAGACTAAATTTGCTGCAGAGCAACAGGAACATATAAAAATCAAGAACGTAAAACAATCTAAGCATGCTAATTAATCAACCGGGAGTATTAAGAAGGTCTCTAATATGCTATGACCTTTTTTAAATCACTGCTTGAGGTATAATTGGTTTGTAGTAATGAATGATGATTTTTAGATCATGGGCAATTTTCATGATAAAAATTTTAATAATTTTGACTGCATTTAAATAAATAATTTTAATTAAGTACCTACTCCTTCTATTGATGCTCAGCTATTGATCATAACAAATGGCCAAGATTAAAGGTAGTGTGATAATAAAGACCATGGTAATGACAACAATAAAGCTACGTAACTTACTCAACGATGCAAATGCAATGAGATAAGCTCCGTAATTGAAGTTTGTTGTCGGCTGTTGGCTGATCCTTCAGCTCAGGGCTACCACTACACTCAGAAAAACTTTTCCTATCTTTTTTTAAATGCTATATCTCTGATGTTCTGTTTTTGCTTGGTAATCACATCAAAGTAAGTGGACCAAGTTTGAAAAGTACATAAACATACTTCACTGCTAACAATAATTACAAACAAAATATGATTCAGAATGGTCAAGTTATCGTTTATGAGCATAAATAAACGTCACTACCATTTAACGTAGGCTATGAAAGAAAAAAAAATTTATTAACTAGAAAACTGAGGGTAGGACAGTGCGTGGTAATGACATTTTAGTAGCTTAAGTAATTATAAAATCAAATTATGCTTTAATATTTTCTTTTTAATATTTTATTATGAAATGTTTCTTCGCCATATAGCAGTGGGAAAAATTCAGGTTAGACTTAACTAATTGAGTAAAAGTTGTAATGGAGTAAAACTTGCCAGTAAAATGAGAATCACCCTAATATATAATGAAAATTCTTGGCTTAATATAAAACAAAAGCGATCCACATTGATATAAGAAAAATAAAATGGAATAGGCTAAACCTAGATACTAAGAGAAATAGTCGGGAGTATTGATCCTATCTAACTATTTGTATATTTGATAAATTTAAAAATATTTTGTTTAATCAAAGCTGTAATAAAAATTGCATTACAACCCCCCATTTCAGTTTATATTATAAAATCTAAAAGAAAATTTAAATTTTAAGAAAGACATTGCTAAATAAGAATTAAGAAGAAAAACATTTATTGAAAAAATAAATTTTTTTTTTCAAGGTTTCAAATCATAAAATATAAGGGCTAACAATACATACTTATAAAAGTCAATAATTACATGTGCATGTTTGATCCAATTGTAACTTCATAATAGCTGAGCACTTATGATAAAACTTTAGGTGTGTTTGTTTCTCATTTTCATACTAAAATAAATCATCCTACCCCTTCCTACTCCCAAAATATCACTTCAAATCCACTTATTCACTTCCGAACAGCTTTGATGGATCATAATATTTTTAAAATATCTGCAAGTTATTTTTCAAATAATTTGATTCCTCTTCCACTGGATGGACATAACTGTCATGGACACCATCTGACAATTAAAATTGTATCTCTTATTTAATTATTTGGAAAATTGTGAAACGAGACAAGACTGTGTATAAAAATACACACACGCACACATAAATATAAATTTTATAGTAATACAATACTTTTATATTAATGTATTCGGAAATAATAAGCAAACTTTAACATTTGTAATTTATATTAAATCTGAAATTATGTAGTATACCTATGTATATAGAATGAGTAATAACCGTTCCTTATATAATTACCATGTGAGAGAAAAAAACACTATATATATAATACCAGTAAATGAAAAGTTATTCAAACTCTTACTATGTTATAGAAACTACTTTAATAAATAACCACAAGATGAATGATAATAACTTTAACCTAAATTAGGAGGTTTAAGTTATGATCTATCAGAAAATTAATTTAAACTACCATTAAAACTAATAACAAAAAGAAAAACCTTGTTCAGAAATTTAAGAAGTTGGAAAGGTGGAGGTGGGAGATAAGAAAAGTAGGAGGGGGTGCTAGCCAAGTCGGGGATGGCAGTCAAGTCAAAGGCACCATATAGAAAAGAAGTGTTTCAGATGGGCTAGTTTCATTTTTAAACAGAGGAAAAACAAAACTATAAATAACATAGAAATGAATCAAGTTGATATGAAGTTAAAAGAAGGACTGTTAAATTTTATTCGTAATAATGAGGTATGTAACTAATATATATATATATATATATATATATATATATATATATATATATATATATATATCACAACTAAATGAAAACTATAGAAACTTTTTTTTTTATAATGTATCAATAATAAAATAATTTTATACCTTGATGTACCAAGGGAAGGGAGAAGAAAAGGTAAAAAACATTGCTTAACGTGATATGTGGCACATTTATGCACTCTCAACCTAGATTCATGCACACACACATACACAGATATATATATATATATATATATATATATATATATATATATATATATATATATATATATATATATATATATCAAATAAACATTAGTTCATTTTTATTTTGTATTCTTATGGCCTGATATTGTTTGTTTTATTTGCTCAATTGTGTCATTCTTACACCTAGAATAAATATCTTCTTCTATTATATGAATATATATCTATCGGGATGCAAGCCAACAGCTTCTTATTTTATATGGACCACGCATATACCAATTCTAGGCTTTTATTTTTTTTTGTACATATTCTTCTCATTTTTCTCCCATCTCCTGCCTTCCTCCTTCCGTCCATTTCTTACCTGCTTGCTTCTTCTTCTTCACTACAAGAACATCTATGCTTTTCACCATTTTCCTGTATTCTTCCCTATCTTGGTAGTCTTCCTCTAAGATACCCATTTTTTCTACTTCTTATTTTATTTGTTCTATGATAAGCATATCATTTACAATTTAAAGTCTAACTGAGAATCATTTGATCATTAGCAGTTTTTAGACATAGAATAATAAAATGTGCTAAAAAAATCAATCACAAATATTATCCATATTAGCAAATAAGAGAAAAGAATAATGAACAAAAAAAATACATTGAGAGTAGAAAAAAATATTGTATAACGGGCTGGTTTAACTAATAGTTTAAAACAATAATAGTCAATAACTACTTTTTATAAGTTTAACTTCAGTAATTAAAAGCTTTTCTTCTCGAACCAAAGTTGTCCCTGATTTTAATCTCCACCATCAATTTCAAAAAGATTTAATGATAAAAAATATTAAAAAGTAATAAAACAATAAAAATAACTTCCAGAACGTCAATTCATTTCTATTTTTCATTAGTTTTCCCCCCACATAAAATTTATATATAAACTGCAGCTCAGCATACTTTAATTGAGACAAGGCCTACTAGGTTGCCACAATTATGGTAGCTGGTATCTAAAGGTGTTAAGAATTTAATTCGACACAACCTTCATGTCAAGCCCCGTCTCTCCCAAACCCACTACTTTTTTTCACAAGTAGCTACTCTCTTATACTAATGAAACTGATATAAGCCCTTTGAAAATGTTTATGTGCACATGCATATATTATAATACAATATAATATAATATGGTATGATATACATATTATATATATATATATATATATATATATATATATATATATATATATATATATATATATACATATATATAATTTTATAATATATATATATATATATTATAAAATAATGCACGAGATAAAAGCTTTCATAATGAGTTAAAACCAACTTAAAAAAAAAAAAAAAACTGAAATGCTATTGACACACCTTATTTCAAATAATGTAAGAAAGCAAATAAAATAATAAAATTTTGAATTAAAAACTTTACAGATCCTATTCATTTCAATAAAAAAAAGTAATTAATGGTATCATGATTCCTCATAGATGAGCAATTCTT
This sequence comes from Rhaphigaster nebulosa, assembly GCA_948150685.1. Taxonomy (NCBI): domain Eukaryota; kingdom Metazoa; phylum Arthropoda; class Insecta; order Hemiptera; family Pentatomidae; genus Rhaphigaster; species Rhaphigaster nebulosa. The sequence goes on from OX411307.1 coordinate 136,004,196, forward strand.
ATCTATTATCTACTATGATGTCACTTGAAACATTTTATCATTTCGAATGGTATTATATTACCTAATTTATTTAACGTTTATCGGGTTTTACTAATAAAGCTGAATTTTGTATAGAATTACCATTTCCAGTTTAAACATGATTATTTTAAATATACTGAAGTACTAACTTATAGATATATTAATGATTTTAATTATACTCACTACTTTTCTCTAATATGCAACAGTATTGCACAAGAATAATTGTTTTACCAGCTATAAAAATATAAAAAAATTTAGGTATGATTGAACATTGAAATCACCAATCATATTGTTTGATTAATAGATGAATATCTGATCAATAGCACAAAAGAAGAATTTTGATTGATGAAAAAAAAATTCTTTCCAAATAAATTTCATTTTTTTTTTATCAATTTTAATAGATGAATATTTGATCAATAGCACAAAAGAAGGATTGTGATGGATGAAAAAAAATTCTTTACAGATAAATTTCATTTATATATAAATTTTCTTTTTTCTTTTTTTTTTTTAGAAGTTTCTTTCAATTCAAATATGATCTAGTACCCTCATGGTGACATCTTATGCAATCACTATATTACAATATCAGTTGAGATAAAATGTGTTGGATTCTAATAGCAACTAAACTACATAAATACACTAACCACCCACCAATTACATAATAATAAAATAATATCCTAAAAAATAAAATATAATATAGAGAGGGGTTTGAATGACAGTTTAATAAAATGTAGCTTTTAACTTAAAACCAAGTGGTCTTTTATAATATTTTTACAACAAACATAACAATAATTTAATTTTTTTTAAACATTCAATCGAAAAAAATAATCAGTTGATAATGATTGTGCAGCCAAATACATGGGAAAAACTGGAAGACCACTAAATCAGAGATTAAAGGAACATATACGTGCATATAATAATAAGACAGAGAATTCCAACTTTGCAATTCATTTAAAAGAAAACCCCCATAAATTTATCAAAGACTCAGGAGTTAAATTAATGCATCACGTTGAAAACCGTCTCAAATTAAATATATATGAAGCACTTGAAATAATGAAATCCTTCAAATCCAATCCAAATTTTTGGTTAAGTGACCAAATAAATATCTCCAATAGTCCAATTTTAAATTTATTCCCATAAATAACAGAAAAAACAATTACTCACCGGAATTACTGGAAAAACTCCGACCCCTAAACCATTTACCTATAAACACCCCACCTTTCTTCCATCGCTAGTTTAGTGCGAGAACAAACCAATACAAACTTTTCTGTTTGATATAATCTACTTAAACCTTGGTGAGTACCGACATGTATTTGATTTTTTGTTTTAATCAAATTCATAATTCATAAATGTTTTATAATACTAATTTATATTACGTCTAATTTAATATGTATAATAATACCACAGTGTATTTAGAATTGCTTATTTTTGAATTTTTGTGTGTTTTTAGAACTGAAGATGAATGTATAACATTCAAAAATAGTTTTCAATAAAAACAAAATTATAGAAGTGGCAAATAATTTATCAATCCCTAATTAGAACAAAATAATAATTGTTTAAATGAAAATGTGTATAATTGCATATATAAAAATGATTTTTCATACAAAGAAATAAACTGTTTTTTTTTTTTTTTTAATTATTTTAGAACTCTGAAGTAGAAGTATATTTCAAGACTGAAGAAGAACTTAAAGAAAGGCCTATCTCAATAACTAATCAACACATCCCTAATAAAAATGGTGAATTAGTAGACTGCGTAAACCATTACCATGAAAATAGTAATTATTTACCTCAATGTTCTACAGCAGGAGCCACTGATAATGTAAATGTTCAAAGCCACCTATTGAAATGTTCTTCATCAGAAAACTCATGCCCTCCACAGACATTGCAAACAAATGCAACACATAATTTTATAAAAAAATATGACATACTTAAAGAAGCTGAACAAAGTTCAGGTGCAATAAAATACATTTTGGATGGAGAAGAGCAAACAATGTTAATTCCAGATTTGATTAAACAAGAAATATCGGACACAATATCCTCAGCTAAAAGGGAAGAACAGTTTGAGAGATATTACCTTCAAAGAAAGTTAGAATACAAAATTAAATCTCAAAAAATCATGTCAAAGCTCATTGGGAACACTGCTTTAATTTCAGACAAAAAAGAAAAGACGAAGAACAGCAATCCTCAACAATCTTCCAATAAAGCCAAGAGTAATATTATGAACAACGACCAAATAATGTCTAATACTAAAGGAAATTCATATGTCCAATGTAATCAGGAATACTTGGAATTAAACAATACCAATTTTCAACATACAAACATAAATTATCAAATAAATGAAAATATCAATCAACCAAATAATACATCTACAGAAGAAAATGGGAGGGAACTTAATTTCGTTAATAACTCTTGCGAAGCTGATAATATGAATACTAGTAAAATGGCTTTGCCTCAAACAACCATAATGATTCAAAATGAACCGATAATGAAACCCAACCAGCATTATAAATTAGGAATCAATCCTAATGATCATGCAACCAGCCAACTTTATGAATTGGGAATGAATAATAATGATTGTACAACCAATCAACTTTATCAATTTGGAACCACTACAAACAATAGCGCAACCAACGAATTTTATGAATCAGGAATCAATACAAATAATGGCACTACCAATCAACTTTATGAATCAGGAATTAATATAAATAATTCAGCAACCAGCCAACAATATAGATTGGGAATCAAAACAAGTGATTGTATAAACAACCAACTTTATGGATCAGGAATCAATTCAAATAGTGCGAACAACCAACTTTATGAATTTGGAATCAATACAAATGATGGCACTACCAATCAACCGTATGAATCAGGAATTAATACAAATAATTCAGCAACCAGCCAACAATATAGATTGGGAATCAAAACAAGTGATTGTATAAACAACCAACTTTATGGATCAGGAATCAATTCAAATAGTGCGAACAACCAACTTTATGAATTTGGAATCAATACAAATGATGGCACTACCAATCAACCGTATGAATCAGGAATTAATACAAATAATTCAGCAACCAGCCAACTTTATGAATTAGGAATCAATAGAAATAATGGCACTACCAATCAACACTATGAATCAAGAATTAATATTAATAATTCTGCAACCAGCCAACTATATGGATCGGTAAACAAAACCAATGATTGTACAAACAACCAACTTTATGGATCAGGAATGAAAACAAATAATAGTGTGAACAACCAACTTTATAAATTTGGAACCACTACGATCAATAGCGCTACCAAACAACTTTATGTATCAGGAATCAATTCAAATAATAGAGCAACCAGCCAACTATATGGATTAGGAATCAATACCAATAATGGCACTACCAATCAATCGTATGAATCAAGAATTAATACAAATAATTCAGCAACCAGCCAACCATATGGATGGGGAATCAAAACAAATGATTGTATAAACAACCAACTTTATGGATCAGGAATCAATTCAAATAGTGCGAACAACCAACTTTATGAATTTGGAATCAATACAAATGATGGCACTACCAATCAACCGTATGAATCAGGAATTAATACAAATAATTCAGCAACCAGCCAACAATATAGATTGGGAATCAAAACAAGTGATTGTATAAACAACCAACTTTATGGATCAGGAATCAATTCAAATAGTGCGAACAACCAACTTTATGAATTTGGAATCAATACAAATGATGGCACTACCAATCAACCGTATGAATCAGGAATTAATACAAATAATTCAGCAACCAGCCAACTTTATGAATTGGGAATGAATAATAATGATTGTACAACCAATCAACTTTATCAATTTGGAACCACTACAAACAATAGCGCAACCAACGAACTTTATGAATCAGGAATCAATAGAAATAATGGCACTACCAATCAACAGTATGAATCAAGAATTAATATTAATAATTCTGCAACCAGCCAACTATATGGATCGGTAAACAAAACCAATGATTGTACAAACAACCAACTTTATGGATCAGGAATGAAAACAAATAATAGTGTGAACAACCAACTTTATAAATTTGGAACCACTACGATCAATAGCGCTACCAAACAACTTTATGAATCAGGAATCAATACAAATAATGGCACTACCAATCAACCGTATGTATCAGGAATCAATTCAAATAATGGCACTACCAATCAACCGTATGTATCAGGAATCAATTCAAATAATAGAGCAACCAGCCAACTATATGGATTAGGAATCAATACCAATAATGGCACTACCAATCAATCGTATGAATCAAGAATTAATACAAATAATTCAGCAACCAGCCAACTATATGGATGGGGAATCAAAACAAATGATTGTACTAACAACCAACTTTATGGATCAGGAATGAAATCAAATAATATTGTGAACAACCAACTTTATAAATTTGGAACCACTACGATCAATAGCGCTACCAAACAACTATATGAATCAGGAATCAAAACAAATGATTGCACTAACAACCAACTTAATAGATCAGGAATGAAATCAAATAATAGTGCTACCAACCATTATTGTGAATCAGGAATCAATATAAATAATGGCACTATCAATCAACTGTATGAATCAGGAATTAATACAAATAATTCTGCAACCAACCAAATTTATGAATCAGGAATCTATACAAATAATGACACTACCACTCAACCATATGAATCAGAAATCAATTCAAATAATAGTGGGATCAACCAACTTTATGAATTTGGAACCACTACGAACAATGGCGCTACCAACCATTTTTATGAATCAGGAATCAATATAAATAATGGCACTACCAATCAACTGTATGAATCAGGAATTAATACAAATAATAGTGCGGCCAACCAACTTTATAAATTAGGAATCAATACAAATAATGGCAACACCAATCAACCGTATGAATCAGGAATTAATACAAATAATTCAGCAACCAGCCAACTTTATGAATCAGGAATCAATACAAATAATGTCACTATCAATCAACCATACGAATCAGGAATTAATATCAATCATTCTGCAACCAGCCAACTATATGGATTAGGAATCAATACAAATAATGGCACTACAAATCAACTGTATGAATCAAGAATTAATACAAATAATTCAGCAACCAGCCAACTATATGGATGGGGAATCAAAACAAATGATTGTACTAACAACCAACTTTATGGATCAGGAATGAAATCAAATAATAGTGTGAACAACCAACTTTATAAATTTGGAACCACTACGATCAATAGAGCTACCAAACAACTTTATGAATCAGGAATCAATAGAAATAATGGCACTAACAATCAACAGTATGAATCAAGAATTAATACAAATAATTCAGCAACCAGCCAATTATATGGATGGGGAATCAAAACAAATGATTGTACAAACAACCAACTTTATGGATCAGGAATGAAATCAAATAAGAGCGCTACCAACCATTTTTATGAATCAGGAATCAATATAAATAATGGCACTACCAATCAACTGTATGAATCAGGAATTAATGCAAATAATTCTGCACCCAACCAACTTTATGAATCAGGAATCTATACAAATAATGGTCCTAGCAACCAATTTCATGGACAAGGAATTAATTTAAATAATAGTGCGACCAACCAACTTTATGAATTTGGAACCACTACAAACAATAGCCCTACCAATCAACTTTATCAATCAGGAATCAATATAAATAATGGCACTACCAATCAACTGTATGAATCAGGAATTAATACAAATAATTCTCCAACCAGCCAACTATCTGGATTGAGGATCAAAGTAAATGATTGTACAAACAACCAACTTTATGGATCAGGAATCAATTCAAATAATAGAGCGATCAACCAACTTTATGAATTTGGAACTACTACGAATAATGGCACTACCAACCATTTTTATGAATCAGGAATCAATATAAATAATGGCACTACCAATCAACTGTATGAATCAGGAATTAATACAAATAATTCTGCAACCAACCAACTATATGAATCAGAAATCTATACAAATAATGGTCCTACCAACCAATTTAATGAACGAGGAATTAATTCAAATAATAGAGCGATCAACCAACTTTATGAATTTGGAACCACTACGAATAATGGCACTACCAACCATTTTTATGAATCAGGAATCAATATAAATAATGGCACTACCAATCAACTGTATGAATCAGGAATTAATACAAATAATTCTGCAACCAACCAACTATATGAATCAGAAATCTATACAAATAATGGTCCTACCAACCAATTTAATGAACGAGGAATTAATTTAAATAATAGTGCTACCAACCATTTTTATGAATCAGGAATCAATATAAATAATGGCACTACCAATCAACTGTATGAATCAGGAATTAATACAAATAATTCTGCAACCAACCAAATTTATGAATCAGGAATCTATACAAATAATGGTCCTAACAACCAATTTCATGAACGAGGAATTAATTTAAATAATAGTGCGACCAACCAACTTTATGAATTTGGAACCACTACGAACAATAGCCCTACCAACCAACTTTATGAATCAAGAATCAATATAAATAATGGCACTACCAATCAACTGTATGAATCACAAATTAATACAAATAATTCTCCAACCAGCCAACTATCTGGATTGAGAATCAAAGCAAATGATTGTACAAACAGCCAACTTTATGGATCAGGAATCAATTCAAATAATAGAGCGATCAACCAACTTTATGAATTTGGAACTACTACGAATAATGGCACTACCAACCATTTTTATGAATCAGGAATCAATATAAATAATGGCACTACCAATCAACTGTATGAATCAGGAATTAATACAAATAATTCTGCAACCAACCAACTATATGAATCAGAAATCTATACAAATAATGGTCCTACCAACCAATTTAATGAACGAGGAATTAATTCAAATAATAGAGCGATCAACCAACTTTATGAATTTGGAACCACTACGAATAATGGCACTACCAACCATTTTTATGAATCAGGAATCAATATAAATAATGGCACTACCAATCAACTGTATGAATCAGGAATTAATACAAATAATTCTGCAACCAACCAACTATATGAATCAGAAATCTATACAAATAATGGTCCTACCAACCAATTTAATGAACGAGGAATTAATTTAAATAATAGTGCGACCAATCAACTTTATGAATATGGAACCACTACGAACAATAGCGCTACCAATCAACTTTATCAATTAGGAATCAATAGAAATAATGGCGCTACCAACCAACTGTATGAATCAGGAATTAATAGAAATAATTCTGCAACCAACCAACTTTATGAATCTGGAATAAATACAAATGATGGTCCTAATAACCAATTTCATGAACAAGGAATCAATATAAATGGTGGTGGAACCAATCAACTTAATGAATTGCACATCAATTCAAATACAAGTGCTACCTACCAGTTATATGAATTAGAGATCAATGCAAATAATGGTGCTATTTGCAATGAGTCTACTAATGTGGGTAACATCACTAACTGTACAATCATATCTGAGCAAAGCAAGGAGAAAATAATAAACAAAGCCAACTGCATTAGAAATCAAGTAAGTATGATATATAACATAATTATTATCTAATAACAATAATATGTTTGTTTTACGCTTGCATCCAGAAAATAATTTCAAACTTTTTTTGTTTGGACATTTTCTAAAATTGTTTCTAATTTTTAACTTCCAATAAATTCTTCATTTCTAATGTTTTAATTTCATTTTATATCAACTAAAAATTTAAATAACCAGCTGTGGAAACATATTCTCCTAAAGTTTGCCCTTACTTTGGAGAGAGAAAACTTGATTTCAATCAGAGATCAATATGAATTCCCCATTTATAGAAAAGAATATAACCACAGACTTATAAGTTGTACACTATATAGTGTACCACTAACAGTCCACTTTCTTCTAAATCTTTTGAAAAATAACCTGCTTAATCCCAAAGTATGTAATTTATAGCTCAGCTATAAGACACAAAAGTAAATAATTATTGTATCAATAATAAGTCAGAGTGTATAAATTAAAATTTCATTGAAAAAAAAAAAGATGAATTTTCTTTTTTTTTGGAAGGGGAAGAAGTATAATAATTCAAGTTTATGAAAATCTTTTAAATTATTTCAATATCTTATAAACTACGACAAGAGAAAAATTTCATTTATCAGGTTTTGGAAATGCCAAAAATCATTGTTAAAGCTGAACAAACTAGAGTAGAGGAAACCAGAATTTTTCCATAATCTCAGTATGAAAATTCCCGAAATTAGAAAAAAAAACAAGATAGGAAAGGAATATGATACTAAAAGTCTTAATCTAAAAGCAACCAATATTTCTAATTGGGAACGAATGTTAAAAAAAAATGTTTATCTAAAAATAAACACTCATTTAATATTTTTAATTGCTTTTATAAAGTCAAAAAATATTTTTAGATATTATATCTGAGAAAATTTTTCAAATTTGAGTTACTTATGAATTTAAAAATACGTGAAATATGCCTTTTTACATTTTTTGTTTTAATTTATTTTTATAACAAAGGTTTCAATTCGATTAGTGCAGTAAGACATATATATTTTTTTAACCTTTTTATTTTCTACTTTTCCCTGTAGTTCCTCCTCTATTTCATAAGTTTAAAACAATATATACAAATAAATAGCTTAATTGGGAACGACCATTGCTCCGAATTGGAAGCATACTGAAAATACTACTAATTTCTTTTTTTTTTTTTTTTTTTTTTTTTTTTACTAAAACTGGAATCATTTTATTTTGTATGAAAAATTAGAAAGCCAAAAAAAAAAAATTGATTTGGATATCAATTCGGAATGTTAAAAGTTAAATTTCTTTGAAAAATAATAAGTGCACAATTATAACCAATTAATGCAGAGATCCTTAAATAACTATTATCTATGTCAGGTTGGAACATAATTTTTTATAAAATGTTGACAATTTTTTTGTTTTTTAATATAATTTTTAATTTCATATTTATTCAAAACTTAGACAGTTCGAATAACTTACAGATTCACGACCTTGACTTATCAGTTAAAAATTGAATAAAGTTAAAACTAATTTTTTCATTACATTTATAAAGTTAATAAATAAATAAATGATAAAACTTTAATTAATTAAAATAGAGATCATAGTATATCTAACCTTGATATTAACAGAATCTCTTTGATAAAAAACAACTAAAAATCACAGTATATCCAAGATTCACAGAAAGTATTATTCTTTAAGTGAATATTAAACAAAAATGGGGCTCTCTCTATATTTATAATAAATAAAAACTTAGAATATATTTAATTATTTTATTAGATCTCTGTTTAATTCTTCATTAAAAAAGTAAAATGATATAAAATGAAACTAGTAAGATGTCTTCTAAAGAACTGAGTGCAGTGACAATAAATTGATTACTTTGAACAGGTTAATTCACGTACAGGAAATAACAACTATACCAACAGTGTCCTAAAAATTAAGAAGTCACTTCTCTCAATATTGGAACACTTAGTTATTGAAATAAAGGCTATCATTTTTTTTTTTTTTTTTTTAGATAGCTATTAAATACCTACATTTTTTTAATATTTTTTTTTAACTCACAAAATAAAATATTTAAATATTGATAAATAACACATTAATTTACTTTTCATGATAAAAAAAACAAGCCATATTTCTTAAGGAGAGTATGTAACTTTGTTTACAATAAAGTAACTTTGGATTAAAAATGTTGCAGTTAGCCCATCCATAATTGCTTATTAATATATCACTTCATCATTATTTATTTTAAGCTTTTTCTATTATTTATTTTCTTTCAGGGAACGGGAATGCCTCTAACTAGAAGTTTAAAAAGGACTCAGGAACAAATTTCAATAATAAAAGACCTGGAATATAGTAAGAAGATTATGTTACAAACAAACCAAACTGCTAATACCAAAATAATGAGGTATGAAGATAATAACTTTTATACAAAGATACATACAACTGAAAAATTGCAACTCTCTTGCTCACGAACAACAGTCAATAAATATCAACAAAAATCAGCTGTTAAAAAAATAGATATAGATTATAGTCTTGGAAGTGATTATCGTCATTTACCAAGAATTGATAATCGAGAAGACCTCACATATCAAAAAATAGGAAAACAACAACCTAATGATTTACCAAGATGGAGCAATAGGAACAAAATGAATACAAAAACATCATCATTCAAGGAACATAAATCGCTCAATATAAACAATAGAATCCAACCAACTAATGAGCCATTAGCATTAATGGCCATAAGAAGTCCAACTACAGTTCATCAGCAAACACCATTCCAAAATCACAGCTTTCAATCCAATTCAAATAATGATACAAGAGTTACAAGTCATTCCTCACATAATTTTCTTTCTGAAAATAAATCATTAAACATAGTTCCTGAATCTTCAACCACACATCCATTGCTTAACAGTTCTAACTCCGCAATACAATATAAAATTTTAAAAGGACCGAAACCACATTCAGATGTTCTATGTTACCAGACAGAAAATACCTATCATTACAAGCTTGTCCAGGACTTTATAAAGAAAGATATAGAAAATAAAGTAAATCAGCCTAAAATAGAAAATTTTATCAGTAAAAGAAATGAGCAAAATTTTGATGAAATAAAAACATGCAATCAACAACCAAGCCAATGTTTAGCATGGAAAATAAATGAACCAAATATAATATATTCAACTGAACAGATAAATCAATCTATGGATAGTGACACAGTTAACAATGATAGTCAAATTAATTACCCACAACAAAACTATAGGAATACAGAAAACAGATACTGCTATCATGATAATTTGACTGGTGAATTTCATTATATGAATGGAACAAATCAAGAGTGTTCAAATAATATCAAGAAAACAAGTTATATGCCTCAACCAGAACTTTATCACCAGAATGCATCTTTGAACATGCCCTCTATAGAAACCAATTTTAATATTCAAAGAAATAATTCATATTGGGATTTGAATGACACTGTTTCTAATAATCAACCAAACAATTGTCAATTCTGTCAGAATAAAAATTGATCAATCTAGTTATATGGATGATATTTAGATAACTGAAAGATTCCTGAGGACCCCACTGGAAAAAGACCTATCCTTCGAAATGAGGGAAAAAAAAGAGGAAAAAAAAAAAAAAAAAAAGAAAACAGTATCATGGATTTCAACAAAGTTTTATGGATATTGTAATTCAAATTATTAGATAGCAAATTCGAGACCAAAAATTTTAATATACAAAGTAATAATTCAAATTGGGATTTGAATGACATAGTTTTTAATAATCAACCAAACAATTGTCAATTCTGTCCGAATAACATGAACCAATATTTTTCTGATCAATCTAGTTATATGGATGATATTTAGGTAACTGAAACATTCCCTCAGGAAACCACTGGAAAAAGACCTATCCTTCAAAATGAGGAAAAAGAAGAAGAAAAAATGAAAAGAAAAAAAGTATCATGGATTTTAACCAAGTTTTATGAATATTTAATTTAAATTATTAGTTTGCAAATTTGAGACCAAGAACTGCAACTAGAAAGGGAGAAACATAATTCAAATCTAAAAACAGCAATTCAAATTTCGAAAGTAAAGACTGAGACAGTGAAGTATTTGTGGTCATACAAGTATGATAGTCAGGTCAACTTAAAGTTGAATCATTAATATTAAGAAATATAATATAAGATATTTAAATATAATATAAGATATCTTTATTAATTAAGAAAGGAAATTATAAATATTTATAAATTTATATTAGCACATTCTGGTTGGGACACATAAAAAAACGTTTTTCACAAACTGTGAGTCAAGGTCACGTAGCTATACGTTTTGTAATAATGTTTGTTGTTACCCTTTATCATACTTAGTAATACGGCTCTAGCCATAATGCACCAGCACAAAACACCCGACCATAATATGTTAATATTAATTAATTTTTTTACGTATATTAATATTATTGTTTATATTAATTAATTTAGATTATTTAATATATATATATATATATATATATATATATATATATATATATATATATATATATATATATATTATTATAAATAAGATTAATGGCAGGAAACAAAGCATAGGTTGTTCAACTCAATCTATTAAGCAGGCTGCTGAGCAGAACCACGAAGATAAGCTTATATAAGACACTTATTAAACCTGTTATAACTTATGCAAGTGAGGCATGGATATTCAACAAATCTGCTGCAGACAAAATTAACAGGTTTGAAAGAAAAGTCTTAAAACGGATCTTCAGGCCAGTACAAGAAACAGCAAGATGGAGAATGAGGACAAACAAAGAAATACACGAGCTCTATCAGGAACTGAAAGAGTCCATGTTCATAAAGGTGAAGCGTCTAAAATGGTTAAGCCATGTCCACAGGATGGATAACACAGGGCAGAGCCAAAGAATGTATATGTATGACGCAGCTGGGGCATGTCCAAGATGTAGACCCAAAACAAGATAGGGACAGTTAGTGGAGATCTCCCAAAGCTAGAAATTAGTATCAACTCAGCAGAAGATAGAATATAATGGAACAGACTTGTTGTGGAGGCCAAATACAGCTAGCTATATGCATCTGTTGTGTCAGTAGAAGAAGATATATGTGCGTGTGGGTATATATATATATATATATATATATATATATATATATATATATATATATATATATATATATATATATATATATATATATATATATTTATAAATTTTAAACTTATATTAATATATTAATATTAATTCATTTATTTACAAATATTAATATTATCATTTATATTAATTAATTTACATTATTTTATGTATGCATATGTGTGTGTGTGTGTATATATTTATAAATTTTAAACTTATATTAATATTAATTTATTTATTTACAAATATTAATATTATCATTTATATTAATTAATTTACATTATTTTATGTATGTACATGTGTGTGTGTGTGTGTGTGTGTGTATGTATATATATATATATATATATATATATATATATATATATATATATATATATATATATATATATATATATATATATATATATATATAATTGTAATTGTATAATTGTAATTGTAATTGTAATTGTAATTTACTCTAATTCAATATTATAAACTGTTAGACTGATTAATGATTATTATGGTAAAATAAATCTAAAATTATTATTATCATTATTTTAGCTTCCTTTTGTTTCTGCAAAACATAAATATGAATATAACATTAGACTATATACGATTTTTATTTAATTTTTTTATAGTATTTAACTAGTTGGCCAAGCATAGGGTACTTTTATCCAACTATTAGCATCTAATGAAGTGTTTACCATTAGTTCATTAAATGTCATTGTTTACACAGTCAATGATTCTTGAAATCAGTTATTTATTAAGTATTATTCTAATTTATTGATAAAATGATTTCTAATTTATTAATAAAATGATTTATAATTTATCCAAAACAGTTCAAAACCAAACTCTGTTTTCATAAGGGTATATTCAACTTTTAAAAAAATTAAATTTCAGGATAATTTCAAATTTAATAACTTTTAGTTTCAAAAGATTTGTTTGATATCAAAGTTAATAATACATTATTGAGGTGCCCCAGGTGTATTTAAACAACCTCCTAGAGTTCTGAGTATGATTTTCAAGGATACAAGAGGAACCTCAGGTCATGAGTTGGGTTGAACATAAATTACCTGATCTGGCACATGATGTTATATAATCCACAAATCAGGACACCCTTAAACCTAATAGTACCATGAAGTGCTGAAAGTTTATCGCAGAGGCCAACCATTTCATACAGGCAATATAATCTGGTAATGGATGCAGCCTAGATATTCTTTCATTCACAGTGCCCAGATTACTTCTTTAAACTAGAAAGGTTGGCAGCAAGCTTCATTAATCATGTCCATGTTATCTATTGCACCTCTTTTTAATAGTCTTGAATCAACTCAACCTCTTTGTTATCTGTAATGTTATCCTTAAGTGCTATGTAATTGTTGATTTTGCTGCGAATAATACCATCAGAGATTGCATGTACTGCTCTTTTTTGAAACATGATTGTAAATGAAGCAACATGATGATTCAACTTCCTTCAGACCCACATCGACCGAAACCTCTCCACACAGTGTCTTTTACTCTTGATAGCTTTCTTTTGACTTGATATCTTTAGGTTTCCTTCATATTTACAATAGAGTATACTTGTTTATAGTAAAAGAAAAAATGCTAACAATTAAAATTATGCTTGTAGATTGCTGCCTTTTCCACTATCTGCCTGTATAAAATATACAGCAGTTTTTTTAATGAAACAATTATTCTCCTAAAAACTTTCTGCTAATGTTACAAGTTATTTGTGGCAGCAATTAACAGTTTTAAATCTTCTGTTTTCTACTCACAGAGCATTTGTAAATAGAATTTTTCAGGAAAAAGTTGTTGGCCTCAGTCATAACCTAGCATGGGGGACCAGTGGATTCGTGTGGATAGACCAAGTAATGGTGCTACCAACTCCTAAAGATAATTTTTGTATCTAAATAACATAGTGTTTAAGTTCAAATAGCCTTATTTTTTTCCGCAAAGCATCAGAAATTCAATTTAAATGACACTCATTATGAGGCTTATACTTTGGTAGAGAATATGTTCTATGTGAACTTCTGGAATTAGATATTTCATTTTTTGAATTTAAACTGATATATGCTTATCTTGTAAATACTTTCCCATTTCAGATATTTCCGTTAAAAAAAATATAGCTCAATATATATCTAAATACAAGATCTACAGAATCGGTAGCTGTCATGATGGTTGTCAATCATTTTGATTTTTAAAACCGGTATGCTACTTTGTCATTCAAGTACTAACCCAGTTATCATTATGAGGCTGAGTGACCTCAATCTGACCTAACCACTTTTGAAAAAAATTCGCAAAAGTTTTATAAATAAGAACTGTATCTCCATGATTCTAAATCACAGATGTTAAACACCACTATGGATGTGAATATCAAAAAAAAAAATGATATTTCGATATATTTTCAATCTTTTAAAGGGACCCACACATCGATATTTCTCTGCTGATATTATAAAGATATTATTTTTATAATATCAATATTTCTGTGCCGATGTAATTAAATTGTGTTTACACTAAGGATATTTCTGGGACGATATAATTGAGATATTATTTGTATAATATCGATATCTCTGTACCAATATAATTACACTATTGTTCTTGTAATATCAATATTTCTGGGACTATATAATTAAGTTATTGTTTTCATGATATCAATATTTTTGTGCTGATATAATATAATAAAAAGATATTATTTTTGTTAAGTTCATTAACAGCAGGATTTAAATATTAAGAAACACTTTATTTCCTAATCTACTCTGATTTGTTTAGAAGTTTTTAAATTTAATTAAAAAAATTTAATAATATTTTGAAATATTTCTATATCAATATAATTAGGATGTTTTTATAATATCAATATTTCAGGGCCAAAAAATTAATTGTTTTTATAGTAACGTTATTTCTGTACTAATATAATTAATATACTTTTATAACATCAGTATTTCAGTGCCGTTATAATTAAGATATGGTTTTTATAATATCGATATTTCTGGGACGATATAATTGAGGTATTGTTGTATATCGATATCTCTGTGCCGATATAATTAAGATATAGCTTTTATAATATCGATATTTCTGTGCCAATAAAAGTAAAACATTTTTTTTGATAATATCGATATTTCACTACTGATATCATTAAGATATTTTTTTATTAAGTTTATTAACAGCAGGATTAAAATATTAAGAAATAGGTTATTTCCAAATCTCCTTCAGATTCGTTTAGAAGTATTTTAAAATTAAATTAAAAGAATTAATGATGTTTGAAATATCAATATGTCTATGACAATATAATTAAGATATTGTTTTTATGAAGTTCATTTCCAGCAGGATTTAAATATTCAGAAACAGGTTATCTCCTAATCTTCCTCCAATTTGTATAGATTTTTTTTTTGTAATTTTATAAGAATTTTAACAATATTTTTAAATATCAATATTTTTATCAAAATATCGATATTGTTATCGACATCAATATCGAGATTTTGCTTTCGACATCCCATCGATAGAGCACAGCCACTATAGATAGTAACACATACACACCACATGTTTTTATGTTTCTTTGTTTGTCGAACCTGTCGTCCTTGTAGATTTTTTTATTTTACATTGTTTCTTTTATTTATTTATTTTTTTAAATATCGGTTTTCAATACTCAATTTTTAGTATCAATAGTACGATATATCGAGAACAAAAATATCGGATAAAAATAAAGATATATTTTTTCAACATCCCTAACCACCACACCATATAACAAATCAGTGCCCCAACTTCAGATAGGTTAGAAGCATGGCCCAAAGGACTTGCAGACCTCTAATTATCAGAAAATTAATAGCAGGAAAGAAAGAGTATAATAATTCATAAGAGCCAAAGAAATAAAAAAAAAAAGGAATAACAGAAGGCTAAATACTAGGTTGTTACAAAAGTCTTTGTGCATAGAATAAGTTTTATGTAAATTTCAGTATAAAATCAACACATTAAAATTATTCTTCAAAATATAGGCAATCTTTGCCAATTACTGTAACCCATTTTTCTACCAGAAGTTGAATTTGGCTGTCCTTGGTTTTCAAGGAAGAAAACTCCTCACATCCCGATTTGACATACCTGTTGTTTTTGAAGTGCCAGTGTGCCATTGACCGTAGCCAAACAGTGCATTGTCAGGGCTGAAAGGAGTGTGGCGTAAGACGATAAAATCCTCCATTTCTGAGAATCTTTCTTAGATTAAGAGTGAACGATGGGCAGGAGCATTGTCTTGCTAAAACATCTCTTTAATATGACTGACCAAAGCAGGGGACTCCTCTTTTAAAACTCTATATGCTCTTTCGAATTGTTCACAGTAAAGCTAAATATCTGTAGCTCTGCCATCTGGAACCAGATCAAAGTGCAAAACATCCTCATAATTCCACCAAACAATGCATTACATTGAAGGCTGTTGTTCCCAGAATTGAATGGTCTGAACCAAAATGCGACTGTATAATGATGCACCACATTTTCACCTTCCATCGCACAAATTCCCTCAGCAGCTGCCTTCGCACTTAATCCTTTTTTCCAGTAGTGCCTCAGAAGTCCACGAATGACAATTTTTTCTTCCAGTATTATCAGTGAAATTTGTAAAATAGAATGAAAGGTAGAGACAGTTGGTATACATAATTAAATAAAGGATTAGTCAAAGTAAACAACGATATATGCATTGTTTACATCAGTGTTGAATAAGGATTCAAATAGAGACTTTAATGTCAGCAATGAATTAATGTACAAAGACTTTTGTAACAACCTAGTAAAGTAAGATGTCTGTTATTGAAAATTAGAACAATCACTAGATTTATAATTAGCCAGTTATTAATTATTACTATAGCTAAACTTAAATTTTGAATTTTATCAGTTTTTAGTTCATAGTACAGATATAAATATATATCTTATATCTGTATCTGGCTTATGCCTACATTTATGTTAGTTTAAAAAAAAAAATCCTAGTATCTTCAGCTCAACTACTTTAATAATAATCATTTTATATAAGTGTTCTTTAAAAAATATCAATATATATATATAATATATGAACAAATAAAACTAACGTGGTCAATTCTTCCCTAGTTTTTCTGTAACTTTCAGTTCCAGGTTTTGTCATTTCAGGAATACTTTTTTTATTCTTGTCCTTTTTCTTGCGATTGACAATCTGTGCAATTGGTAATGCACAATGTTTTGGAAGAAGCTGTAAAAGTAAAAAAACGAATATATTTTTATACATAAATTAAAGTATTATATATTTAAACATTTGCAATATGCACAGACATATACACATATATAATATAATTTGAAAAAATAAATCATAATAAAAATCCATGGTTCGATATTTTTTGAAAGAGAAAAGACCAATGTTTTAACGGCGGATACAGTTGTATTTGGTAAGTAGAGACATATTGCGTTGAACCATACATAAAACCTCACATCCTTAATTAAGGTTTTCTAGATTTTTCTTCTAGGATTATTGACAATCATATTACATTTCTGCAAAGTGATAAAATCTTTACAAAACACAGAATTATGATGTTTTTGTGAATTATAAACATACTATATATTTATTTAATTACTTTGGTGGTGTAATGTAATTAATAAAATGAAGATGTGAGTGAGAGTCTCTTGCACATATAGAATGGTGCAGCAGAGCATAACAGTAAGAACAGAAGAAGAGAACCTTTTCTCAATTATTCTCGTTTTAATCATTAGCAACAGGATAGAAAACCCCTCCCCCCAAAAAAAAACAGTATAAATAAAAATCAAAAAGCATTATAATCCCATTTTTTGTAAAACATTGCTCAGTTTAGAAAGAATATAGAACCAATCATAGAATGCAGAATTGCCAACCATCATAGAAGAAAACTTTATAGACACAATTTGTACATATTAATTGGTATCCTATGCAACTATTATTATTTATTTATGATTTAAGGTAAAGTGGGGTAAATGTGTACTTTTTTTTAAAAAAGAGGTGGCAATATGATGACTAGCTGCTCTTGTAAGCATTGAAAATTAGTGCTTACAAGACACACCATTAGGGAGCAGCTAGCCATCATATTCCCGCATTTTAAGAATATTATTAAGTGCATTAAGAATACACATTTACCCCATTTCATCCTACATCATTTATTAAACTGGTCATCTTTTAAAAGATAAAAATTGGGATTTCATATTTTAATAATTAATAATCATAAATTAAAAAAAAAAAAGTGGACCACTATTAATCCTCCAAAAAAAAAATGTATTAATAAAATTCCATACAAATTTTATTTCAAAATATACCATTAACATTGTGGCATTTCGGCCATTTTCAAACTTTTAACATTCATTTACATAATTAAACCGCTAACATCATTTGTCCAGATAAAATAAATTAAAATGTACAACAAAGGATATATATTAATAAAGTACTTGTCTAACATTTAATGTTTTTTTATAAAAATTGTATTCCAAAAAAACACGGATCTTTGACCAGCACAGTCAAATAGTCATTTTGGTGATAACATTTCTTTTTCAAAGATATCCTTCACTTTTTTCTTTATAATTTCATTATTAAACAAAACCCCATTCATCTCTCACTTACAGTCTTAAATATCTATATAGTTCAGTAACTGTGCTTCTTGTTTGTGTAAGTGAGAGATGAATAGTATTTTGTTTAATAATAAATAATAAAGAAAAAAGTGAAGGATACCTTTGAAAAGGTAATGTTATCACCAAAATGACTATTTGACTATACTGGTCAAATAATATCTGCTTTTTTTTTTTTTTTCCAGAAGAAACATTTTTATAAAAATCTTTAAATGTTAGAAAAGTACTTACCTGTGTTGTAAATATTAATTTATTTTATTTGGACAAATGAAGTTAGTATTTTAATTATATAAATGAATGCTGAAAGTTTAAAAATGGGTAAAACCAAATAATGGCCGAAACGTCAACATTTTAACGATGTATTTTGAAATAAAATTTGTATGGAATTATATTTAAAAAATTCTTTTTTCTTGGGATTAATATAGGTCCTTTTTTTTTAATCTATCAGGGTGTCCAGCGATATAGCGAAAAAAAATTTAAGAATTTCAAGACTGTGAACAGTAAAATTCAAGGCACTTAATAATTCGTTAATTTAATGGATTAAATTTAAAACAAAATTGGAACCATAACATGTTGTATTTGGCCGGCTTATGATAACATGTACTATTTGGACTTGAGAATGAATTTTAATCATTATAAAGGTTGTATTTCTGTTTGAAAATGAAAAATTGTTACTAACTTCTTACACTGAAGGCTCAACGCATTGCCAAAAATAAAAACAAGTAGAAGATACAGTACAAAAACAATTTCAAGAGTAAATAAATAAAATATATCTTCGTATTGGAATAAATTTCACCACATTTTTATTCATAAACTTATTTAACATAACAAAAAAAATATTAGGGATTGATAAATTATTTGCCACTTCTATAAATTTGTTTTATTGAAAACTAGTTTCGAATGTTAAACATTCATCTTCAGTTCTAAAAAAATCAAAAATAAGCAATTCAAAATATAGTTTGGTATTATTATATCTATTAGGTATAATAATATGAATTAGGTATAATAATACCAAACTATATTTTGAATTGCTTATTCTTGAATTTTTTGTGTGTTTTTAGAACTGAAGATGAATGTATAACATTAGAAACTAGTTTTCAATAAAACAAATTTATAGAAGTGGCAAATAATTTATCAATCCCTAATTAGATTGATGCTTCTATACCATCATGCTGATGTCGATTGAATAAAAAATAATATATATATATATATATATATATATATATATATATATAAATAATATAATCATTATTATAGGAAAAATTGAATTCTGGCAAATCCTTATCCTTGTCACTCCACCCTCGGGCTCAAGGGCGAGGGGCCAACCGGCGAACATATGATAAGAAGATGAGTGTAAATTGGTTGAAATTAAAACTCAGAACTGTTTGGATCTAATACATTATTTTATTGTTCCATAATATCCTTAGTTCACTTAGTGACAGGCTGAGCAGTACTTAGGTAAGGGCCTCGTAAGGTGAGGCAGAATATAAAATGAGTATGTGATTGAGAGAGAGGGACTGATGAAAAAAGTTAGTGGAGGAAACTTTTCCTAGCTTTCATGGAATTGGAAGTGATAAGGGGAACAATTACATCAACCTTCATCTAAACATTTTATGCACTTTTTGCTTAGTACTGATGGAAAAATGGAATTATTAGACTAAAAACTAAAAATTCCCGATGACTGGCTGTTTTTCAGGAATTATTCCCGATTTTTTCCCAACACAAAAAATTCAAGCAGACTTCCCAATCTTTAAGGAATTCAAGGCTGCTGGACACCCTGTCAATGGTTACTTAATTATTAAAAATATTATTGGTACAACTTTACAAGAGGGGCGCCTTATTACTGGTACTCCCGATCTTACCCGAAGGTCGCCATACAAGCATATTCTAGCACCATTTGTGCCAACTAACTGCTTTGCATTCAATTGTAACATTTGTATTCATTGCAATTAGTAAAATTATTACTGCCTTAATTACATATTATTTAAAATTGTTACTGCTGTCGACTTCCGATGATCTGGGGAAGTTGTAGCAATAATTTAAAGGAGTGATAACTTAAATTACGGTAAGGACCCAACCTCAACTGAAAAGGAACTTTTGGGATTTGTTTATCTCTTGAGCGAGTGGAAGTCGTCAGCTGTGATCTATTTAAAGCAGTAATAATTGAAATTACAGTAAGACCCCGACCTCAAATAAAAAGGATCCTTTGCCGTTTTGTTTATTTCTTGGGCGAACGTAATGAGCGGAAGCAGACAACACTAATAATTTCGGATCAGATCGGGAAGAACCAGGGATAAGGCGCCCCTCTTGTAAAGTTGTACCATATTATTTATTCATAATAAGTACTAGTAAGAAGATATGGTTGAAAAACTTTTAAGGTTGCAACCATATAGAGGAGGAGGTCGAAAACTTGGATTTTACATAATGTGTTTTTATACCATAATCCGAGCTTATGCAAGGTAATCAATCCCCTTTTTTTCATCCCCCATTTCTTGGACTATTATTCAACTTTGTATACACAGTGCAGTAACTGTACTTTAAAAAAAACAAAAAATCTATTGTTCACAAAACATAAATACATTTCAAAGTACAATGATTGAACAAGTTTTTATTTAATATTTACCCATACTTACTTTATCACTCATTGTACATTGTTCATCACAAATGGTCGTTATGATATTCTTGGCTTCTTTGGCCATTTCTTCTAGAAACATATTTACAACTGAAAGGCTGCGTTCTCTGATATGATGCCGCTAAACAATAAAATGGCATTATAATTCTGAATGAACATTATGGGTAGAAAACATCAGTAACACAACTTACCTCTTCAGGGCATAAATCATGGGTACAGCTTTGGAAATGATTACAAATCAGAGGGAAAGCTATGATGTACCGATTTTGAGCAGGAAATTCTAGGCACATGTGAAATTGATCTTCAAAGATTTTGTTGTAAAAGCAAAAAATTGAGAGATCCGAGGTATCTACAAGTATTTCATCTAAATAATCTACCATTTTTGTGTGAAAAACTACAGTATCCAGTAATGATGCAAGATCTCGCTTCTCAATCAAAGGTAAAGGAGATTTAGAAACAGATGTACTGGCTTGTAAACGGAACCAATCCAATCTGAGACCTTGGAAATCAAAAATTTCATTGTCTTCAACTGAAAAAGATAAAGATTAAATGAAATATTGATCTTGATTCTGGGACATTCAGAACCCTAAGAATAACAAAAATGTAATATTTAAGCAGCTTTATTGATACTGGGTTAAATTATAAACTAAAAGACAAATAATAAATAATTATATAAATAAAATGAAAATTAAAAAGAGATACACATAAGGACACGTGTACAAACTTGCCTAGTCATTTATTCTTTACATGAACATGTATGCCGAAGATTGATCATTGATGGAGAAATAAATAGTGTTTAAATGAAGTTAGGGAGGAGGCTTTATGAATGGAAATGGACAAGGAATTCCAAAACAAAGTAGCACGAATGATGAAGGATTTTACAAAGGAAGAAGTTCTATGATAAGGGATATACAAATAAGCAGACTGAGATCCTTTATTTAAGAGATGGATGTGAGAACTCAAGGTGAGGTCAAGAATATATAGTGGGGGCAAAAAGTATTTGCACACCAAGTTTTTTTATTAAATAATAAATCTAGGTAATAAAAAAATCATATAACTAACAAAAATAAAAAGTATATTTAAAACTGGATAAAGATGTGTATAATTAAAATGAAAAACTTCTTTCTTAGTAAAACGAAATATAAAACTTACAAAAATTCCAGGAAAAAAGTATTTGCACACCACAATTTTTCACTTTCATTTTTTAATTTAAGTATATTTTGTATAAATTCCGTTAGCATCAATAACAGCTTGTAAACGTCTAGGCATTGAGTGAACAAGGTTTTTAATTAAATCTGGATTGATTTTTTGCCATTCTTAGACTAAAAGATTCTTGAGGTGGTGCCTTCCGGTTATATATGGTGTTTTAGAATATTTTGGTCTAATGTATGCCACAAATTTTCAATTATATTTAAGTCCGGCGACTGCGGAGGGATGTGCAGTTGTTGATGAATGTTAAATATTAATCATTTTTTAGTTTTATTGGCTATATGCTTCGGATCATTGACCTGCTAACTGAAATGAACTGATGCTGGATTCCCAATTTAGCTGCCCTTCCTATGAGGTTACAGTGCAAAATTCTCACATAACCTTCAACAGTTAAATCCCCTCGATAGGTACGAGATTTCCTACTCCATTATAGGCAACGCATCCCCGAGCCATTATATTTCCACCTCCATGTTTTACGGTAGCCAAAACATTTGACTTCTTCAGTTCCTCATTTCTCCTTCGCCAAATAGTGTTTCGGCCATCAAATCCAAACAAATTAAACTTACTCTCATCAGAGAACAACAGATTTTCCCAAAAACTGATGGGCTTGTTACAGTATTCCCTGGCAAAAGAAAATCATTTTTTGTGATAGGTCTTATTCATATAAAGTTTTATTTCTTGGGACACTGCCTTAAAGACCTTTAGAATTCAAAACATTCCTTATAGTTTTCGTGCTTACACACACATCCTAGAAGTTGATTCGACCATATTAACTAGGGCACCTGTACTTACAGCTGGATTTTTAAGTGCTTCAATTTCCAATGTTCCCTTTATTCTTTCATTAAGTTTCCTCGGACGACCTTTACGCCGGTTATTTGCAGTTGTGCCTTGTTCTTCATATCTCTTAATCACGCATCTTAGAGTAGAAAAATGAAGAGCCAAGAAATCTGCTATTTTGCGATACGATTATTGTTGGTTGCGAAATAAAATTGCTATCTCGCGAATGGCAGCACACAGTTCACTTCCTTCTGGCATAATGAATTATCAAGCAGTTAAAAATAGATTTTACACGTTTGAAATATTTTAAAATACTGATAGGAAAGAACAAAATTATATTTAAGCAAGTAAACAAACAAACCTTTGTACTTCAGTAAACAAAGTGTGCAAATACTTTTTTCCAGGTGTTCATGTTATTTTTAAATATTGTTTTATTAAGATAAAAGTTTTCAATTAAATTTATAATATTATTTAACAAGTTTCAATTGTATTTTTTATTTGAAAACTCAAAAGAATTTTTTTAATAGCTAAAATCATTATATAAAGAAAACATGAGGTGTGCAAATACTTTTTGCCCCCACTATAGGAAGGTTTTTTGGTTCTTAAGGATTGGAATAAGAAGACACCAACAAGGTATTGTTTTCGGAAATTGGGATAAAGGCATCCTCGCTCAGAATATCAGTGAGAGAGTCTGGGAATGTAGATGTGTAGAATGGCAGGAAGGATGGCGGGAAAACTGAGTTTAATCAATTTTACCAGAATTAGTCTCAACCATAGTCATTTGTTTGGGACTTAAGTACAGAAGCAATTGTAAAGGAAAAAAAAGTTACCAAGAGTATTGTCAAGGGAAAAAAAGCCATCAGGAATAAATGGAGTTTGAGGAGTATAAAAGGGAATAGGGAGTGTCTAAAACTCATTTGGAAGGAATCAGTGAAAAAAGGATTTAGGTTGTCAGGAGAGACTGGGAAATAAGTACAGTTGTGGAGCCAGAGAAGCTGTGATGCCCGAGAGTGTTAAGGCGCCACCTTAGCAACCTTGAATCTGCTGTGGTGCTGCTTACAATCTGGCTAGGGCTTAGAATAGGTTTCCATTCTTATTAGAATAGGTAGGCAAACTGTAAGAATAACCTGTCCTGTTGCCTCAATAGGAGTAGGAAAGGATGTTAAACATCAATAAAAAAAAAAAGTTATGGAGTCTGTATCAAAGAATTTCCTTACGATTTTCCAGTTAGATTTAAGATCTGGAGTTTAGGAAAGAATACTACGGATATACGCCTTAGCACAGTAAAAAAGAGGATTGGGTGAGATTTCAAATGAACTTGGTTATGCCTTTAATGCTCTGAGGCTTGAGTAAAAGTATTGCTCATGATGTTTGGTGGCCTTCCTGGTTGGCCACGCATGGATTCCCTGTATATAAAGGTTAAATTTAAGTCAAGTTATAGGATGGATGGTGGCCTACATAATAGGCCACGCTGTTAAAATCGATTGAAACCCAAAAGGAAAGCGAGGCTACGTTGAAAATCATTCAATTAACTTTAAATTGATATTATTTAAACAACCAAAGAAAGGAATAATCGATTTTTTCATTTTACACCTTGAAACTGTTAGCGTGGCCTCCACTGTAGGCCACCAAACCTTGCAGATTCTGCCTCAAGACTACTTTTTGAAGTTTTTTCATCAATTTTAGCCTTTTTTTTTATTCTACGGAGACTTTTTTTCTTTGTAATCATTTAAGGTAAGGGTTCTTAATTACTATTAAAATCTCTAGCAACCATAATAAACTAATTAATCATGGTTATATTAAAAAAAAACTGTTTTCATGATGGAAATGTGGCAGTTTCAAATGTTTCTAGTTTCATTTTTTAACATTATTTGATTACAAATAGCATTGTATCTTTCAAATTTTCAATATCTTAAGTAAAATTCATCAGCTATTGATCTAAATTATCAAAATTGGTATTATTTGACCAGCTTGCAAGATATTTGATTTTAAAGACGATCATAATGAAGCACTTTACTACCCGTTTTGTTGCATCTCTGTAGCGTTCGGTCCCGGTTTACAGAGCTGGACAAATTTAATTTAAAATAACAATATTTAAAATAGTTATCTTCAGAAAAATAATTTTGTATATTATTATAATAATTATTATTATTTTTAATTTATTTTATAGCTATTATAATAATATTTTTTAAATATAGAAAAAATGATATATTTGTTTTTAATCCAGATTTTCGTTAATATATTTTTAATGTTTAATATTTGCATACTATGTACCTATTTTTAATATTTGTTTATGATAAATCTTCTGAAACAGAACTCTTATCTTTTTTTTAACTCCACATAAGTTGTTACAGTAAGCGTAGCCTACCATCCATACTTCACCAGTCAGTGGATAGAGGCCTGCAGGGAAGACCACACAAAAATGTGATATTATTATAATGCATTTAGATTTTGAGGTTTTACTTTTATGTATTCATCAACTATTGAGTTATTACAAAGTGAAAATACAAAAATTACAGCAAAAATTTAACTTTTTTGTGGTGAACATATAAGGTTTCAAGGGTGGCCAATGAATAAGCTAGGCCACAAAACGTTCTGCAACTTGACTCAAGAAAATGACTGAGCACTGGGTAGTGAGGTAGTTAAGGGTGGCCTCCTCCGTAGGCCACCAAGCATTAAAGGGTTAAAGCAGAATCTCTTCTCTTCATTAGTTCTCAAATTTATGGATTAATCCTAGGAGCTGGGAGAGGGGGGGAGGGGTCAGAAGGTAAAGATTTTGAGAGATGCAAGTTGATTAAGCCATGTAAGAAGATTAGATAAGAGAAATTCCACCATCTCATCAATGGAGTGGAAGTAATAGATGGGTTCAATGGAATGATGTAATATAAGTCAAGTATAGGATTAATGGTTTCTGAGAATAATGAGTCTCGCTAGGAGACTTTTTTAGGAATGAGGATGGGTGTGGGAATGTTATAGGACATTTAAATCAGATCATGATATGACAGAAATGGTATTGGATTTTGAGAAAAGGAGAGTAAATTTTTATGGGAGTCATTTATAAATGACGGGAGTTATTGAATAATAACGTCAAGGATTGAATAAAAGATACTATCCGTCGTTTCTCCTATTTTTGTTGGGTCACCCTCTATTTTCAAGGTGTTAGATAAATTAGCTTGTTCTACATGATTTATTATTGATCCTAAATGTTTATTTTGATTTTTTAGTGAATTATTTTTGGTAAATAATTTTTCAATTAATTTAACTTGTTTTTGGGCATATTCATCCATTTATTTCAATTGCTCACTATTTTCAAATACAATTTCCCCCTGCTTTCCTAATATGCTTTTAACCTCCCTAATGTCCTCCTGTTATTTTAACAATTTAAGATGAAAACTAAATAGAAACACAGATATTTTAATATTACACAGATATTTAATTTTACACAGATATTCAATGGGTGAAAGCAGAAGCCAGACAGGCTAAAAACAACAATGATACTTCAAGATAACTAAATGTAATCATATTGCATTGAATAAAGACCTAAGTGTAGGATTTATAAAAAAATTAAAAAGGATTGTGGAAAGAAATGTTTGCTGAATTTATATTTCAATAAATTATATATAATTATCATCCAATCTTCCAACGTGTCTCAGTTACAAACAATAAATAGTATATTACATAAATGTAGAAAAAAAACATAACTAAATAAAAGATAATAATTTATATTATATCTGAACACATTGAAACAAGAGTAAAATTAAGAAAGCCATATTAAGCACACACCTTGTTTTACACTTAAATTTGCAATAGTACTACATAATGATGACAAAATAATGCTCTCATCTTCAGGGCAAACAGTCAAGTTCTGCATCATCTGGTTAAGTGCAATGGCATCAAATCCACTCAAATACTGAATATAGTACCTCTGTATTACTTGACTATATTTCCGGACTAAAACTAAAAAATAAAAAATTGAAAATAGCCCAGGTAAATTAACTGGGATTGGCTAATTAATAATTCAATAAATAATACTTTGATTTCAAGTAATAAAAAAGTCAATATCTACCAGCCAGATAAAAGAAATTTAGGGAGTAATATGTAAAATGTCTCAAATATAATCGGAGGTAATTGTGAACTAGACTGCCATTTTTTAGTTAATAAAAAATTATTACATGTTCACATTGTTAACGTTTCGGGACCTTATTCCTCATCTTCAGAATGAAATAATTTTGTAATATATGCCATCCATATCTATTTCAACTATTTTTTTTTCACATTTTTATAAAAAAACAAACATTTAGTTACCTAACATAACAAGAAAAAATTTAGTTACCTTAAAATTGATATAAAATCATGCTTTTCCACGTCATTAAATCCATATTAATTTCAATAAGTTGGTTGGAGGGTGCAGTCAAGAAAGAAAAACACACAGATAAGCAAAACAAGATAGCAACCAGTATAAATAGATAAAAACCAGTATAAGATATGTCTGGTAAGTACTGGTTTTTCTGTTAAACCAGTATGCAGCCAACTCCTTCCATACATATGATATTAACTTATTATTATCATCACATCTTATTATTTTCTTCTTTACTACATATTTTTTGGCTTATATAACTTTATATTTTACTTTCACTTATATATTTTTATATCTTCTATTATATCTTTCATATCTTATTCTTTTATTCATTTCTCAATATTTTAATTTTTAATTATTCATAAATGCAATTTTCATATATGTTCACACTGTTTGCTATCTTCTTATATTAATTACTGTTTGTTATCTTCCTATTTTTGTTTTTTATCCAATTTCATTTATTTACTTACTAAATGGCACTACAGGGATAGTTGGACCTCGGCCTCACTTAGAATTGATAGCGATTTCTGTCTATCTTCCGCCTTCCATTGCCATACTCTCACTCCCAGCTGCCTCAGATCATCTTCCACGCCGTCTAAGTCTAACCACCTCAGCCTTGGTCTCCCACTCAACCTTTTTCTGTCTGGCCAAACCATTGCAGTCTTCCTTCTTTCATGATGGCCAAAATATTAGACTCGCCAAAGAGCTGTCCGAGCTCACTATTCCTTTTAATTGCTTAGCCCTGATGAAGGCCTGCAACTTAGGCCAAAACAGCAGCAAACATTAAAATAAGTTCATATTTATCTGTGTTTTTCTTTTTTAAGCGCACCACTCAACCAACTTCTTGAATTAGTTATTCGGTCAACGATATCTCCCCCATATTAATTTCATCTTATATGTAAATAAATGAGTAAAAACTAGAAAAAGCATTAAAATATTTCAGGATAGTTGTCTATTATACTAAATTACTCCTCAAATATTTTAATGTTTTTAATAGTTTTAACTAATTTATTTTAATGTAAGACAAAGTTAATATTGATTTAATAATGAGGAGTATAATTGTACATAAATTTTATGGTAACTAAATTTTGATTTGTTATAGAGTTTATTTATATATAAAAATCTGATATGAAAATAATTGAAATAGATATATTAATGGATGAAAAATATCACAGAATTACTTTGATCTTAAGACGGGGCTCTAAAATGTTAACAATATGAACATGCAATAATTATTACTAGAGTCCGGATTTCGTGCAGTAAAAAAATTGTAAAATGGGCAATAAAAATGCCAAAACGTGCAAAAATGTGAAACAAAAAATAAAATTCTGTCATTTACGTTGTTTATGCTTTAAAAAAAATCTACTTATTTTGTTTTCTTTCATAAATCACTATTTTTTTCTTAATAAATTAGGTAAGTTGGAGCATTGTTATGTAAAATGTGAAAACCTCTTGCACAATCATACGTGATTCATGGACTATGGCAAAGCATTTTCTTGCTGACTGATAAATTTTTTAATATGTATCGCATGGTCAAGTGAGACAATCCCAAATTTCTGCCGATACATCGATAACTCAATCCTTGTCAAAAAAGTTGAACCATTTATCTTTGCCGTTAGAACTTGACTCTTTTGATTTACGATCCATTTTGGTGGATTGTCTTTCAATTCTGATCATTTTTCCCATTTTGGGTTTATATTTTAATAATATATAATTAATTAGATAAAAACCGTGAGCAGATAACTAACTAACTAGTTAATATCACAACTATTACAGCATGAATAATTTTTTTGTTCGAACAATTTCCGATATTTGTTTTTAATTCCCTTTACTCGTAAAAATTTATGCGAGATGTTATTTGTTATCATATCACCTAATTAATTTGTTTTCAATAAATTATTGAACTGTGTGTACGCATAATAATTTTGCCAACTATAGACTGAGTGTAGCACTGTAGAACATAAAAGCAAGTGAATGGATTGATATAGATTAACTGGCTTTCCACAAACCTAAAAAGAGCAAAACAAACTTCAATTTTCAGTTTCAGTTCCAGAAAATTGAATTATATTTAATGTTATAGACAGTAACGCATTATTTCGTTAATTTGTTCTATGAAATTTTGGTTCAATATTTATATTTTCAAACAATTTACAAATATTTTTTTCAATTATGGCTAAATGTGCAATTTAATGCAGTAAAAACATAAAACGTGCAATTTACCCAAAATTATTTAAAATGTGCAATTTCGTGCAAAATAAAGCTTACATATGTTAATCTGGATGCCTTAATTCGTGTAAATAACTTGTCCCTGATTGATTTCAAGCAACCAAAAAAAAGTGCAATTGTACGAGAATCTGGGCTCTAATTATTACTAAATAAAAATATATAACAATGGAAATCTAGTTCACCACCATTACCTTTGATTATATAAAGATTTCCTACCAAATTATCTCTTCAGCTAGAAGCAGTAGACTCTAAGAAAAAGATAAATATGTAAGTATTTCACCAAAATTGTTAATTATAAACGTGTTTATGATATATTTTAGTTAAGTAGTTTCCATAGTGTATCTAAATGGAAATATGAAAAATTAAATTTGTTTTCTAGAATCGTTTGAAAATTATTCCAGAGATTTCAACCAGATTTTAGGATTTTGTTAATGTTAGGTGAAATTAAGAGTGATTACCTAATTCCAAGAAAAAAAAAAAAACTCAGACAAGGAAGGCTATTGGTCTTAAAACAAAATTAAGGTTTTGGATTTACATATGTATGACCACAATAATTTTATTCTAAAGCTACCAACTTCTAAATCATTGTAAATCATTTCAGAAATCTTTTTAGCCTGAGTTCATAATTGTCTAAAAGCATAGCAAGTGCTCTATTAGTCCCTCTTCACATAGGGCGATTCTGAGGCGAATGGTACCACACATTGAGAATACTGTAAGATGATCCAGTCTGTCTCTGACCGAGCTGAACCTCATTCTAATTACCATTTTTGACTTCTGAGTTTTTTATCACATCAAGTGATGATATCATTGTTGCCTATTATTACTATAATTATTACAAAAAAAAAAAAAAAAATCGAAAGAATGTGGTGCCATCCTTGCATTCAAAGGAACTCTTTCTGTAGTTTATTTGATGTTGCTAAAGATCTAGAAAAGTCTGATCAGGCTTGCCGTTATGGAGAGGCAAAATCCCCAGGACCCAGATTCCACAGAGGGGACAGATAAGAGTTCACTAAAAAAAATCTAGACAGCAAAAATGTTTGTTTAACTAATATATACGCAAATAAAAAAAAATCCAATCTATAACAAATAATTTCATGTACTTTTATCACGCTCTGACAGCGTAGCCTAATTAATAAATATGTATGTTGTTTATAGTTTAAAGAGAAACAAAAGTGTTGTCAATTAAGAACATTAAATTTTGACTCGATTATTCAAACCTCTGCAGAAAAGAAAGCAAGACAATTGAATAATTGTTGTTGTAAATAAAAAATAGTCCAAGCTGCTAGTGTTATTATGAACACTTAAGTAGTTACTATTAAATTATACTATCATTATTAAACAATTTTGTAAAAAATAAAAAAAAAAAAAAAAAATACTTTAAACAATATATTCTAGTTATTATAATGTATTAGTAATTTTCGTTTTCATAAAATCTTAATCCATATATTAATATTACTGACAAAAATAAAACACATTAAATACTGAGTTGGAGGGGGGCGCTGTATTATTTAGTCTCGGGTCCAGACTCTGCTGACGGTGGCCCTGAGTCTGATTCTATGTTTTGTGAATTTTTTCATACTTGTTCATTGTTTTGCGTATTTTTTATTAGGAAATTCTGAATATAATAATTATTAAAACTTATATTTACAGGATGTCCAGCGATATAACATGAAAAAATTCAAGCATAATTCAAGGATTTCAAGGCTGTGAACTGTAAAATTCAAGGCGCTTTATATCAATTTATTAGATAAAGTTTTAAACTAAACAATTCAAACTTAATATGAATTTGAGCAATCATAAAGGCTGTATTCCTGTTGGATAATAAAAAATTGTTATTTAACATCTCACACTGAGGGTTCAGTACATCGCCAAAAATAAAAGCTATAAAATACAGTACAAAATCAATTTCAACTGTAAAAAAATAAATTTCACCACAATTTTATTCATAAACTTATTTTACATAATAAAATAAAATAATCATAATTACAGGAATAAAATGAATAATGGTAATCCCTTATGCTTGTCATTCCACCTCTGGCCTCAAGAGTTACGGGCGAACCAGCGAACATATAAGAAGACGAGTTTAAATTGGTTGAAACTCAAACTGGGAACTGTTTAAACTATGATTTTACTGATCCATAACACAGTCCACATAGTGACAGGTAGAGTGAACTGGTAAGGTGACAACTTGGAACGAGTACGTGCTTGAGAGAGAGGGAGGAGCCT
Organism: Rhaphigaster nebulosa; assembly: GCA_948150685.1. Taxonomy (NCBI): domain Eukaryota; kingdom Metazoa; phylum Arthropoda; class Insecta; order Hemiptera; family Pentatomidae; genus Rhaphigaster; species Rhaphigaster nebulosa. The sequence goes on from OX411307.1 coordinate 136,036,875, forward strand.
TTTTATAGCTTTCATTGCATCAGAGATGATAAGGGGAACAACTACATCAACCTTCTTCTCAATATTTTATACGCTTGTTGCCTAGTACAGATGGAAAAATGGAATTATTAGACTTAAAACTAAAACTTTCCAACGAACAGCTGTTTTTCAAGCATTATTCCCGATTTTTTCCCGACACAAAAACTAAAGAAGAATTTCCGATCTTCAAGGAATTCAAGGCTGCTGGACACCCTGTATTTGTCATCGTTTTTTCTTTAAAAAACAATTTCAAAATTTAGTAAAGTTAAAATGTTCAAACTTAAACAAAGTTAACAAATTTTCAAGCGAAAGAATTGAAATAAAGTTAATAAACCATAACTGTCACCCCTATGAGATAAACTGAAGTTATAAAGTTTGGAGAATTTCTCAACTTCACCCACAAACTTTATATTGAACATTTGTTCACTCGCCATTTCACATAATTGAAGAAACTCAAGAGACTCAACTGACAGGTGACCTTCCTGACAAGTTGCATGAGACTGGTAGCATACAGATTTCCTGGGAGTCGCGTACTTTGTGCCTCGACTATACTTAGCATTGGAAGTGATTTCCAAGATACTCTCAGGATACTCCGGTATCCGTCTTGTCTCCTCAGAATTGTCAAATGTGAAGAGGGCCTTACAAATAGAAAATAATTAAAAAAGCATGTCCTAAATTATATAAACTACATTTTTCACAGTAATAGTATAATGAAAACACATAAGTATATAAACAAAAACATAAATGTATGAAAGGTTATTGGTTATATTATAAGGAAATTACTGCGCAGTTCTTCCATGTGAAAAAGTAACTCAGGTAATTGTCTATCAACAAGATCTTCAGCATTTTTTCCTTTTCCTTTCTGTTGGGGTGGGTTATCATTGTGCCTCAAAAGCCAATATATCTCATCTTTTGCGAAGCAAAGACCAATAAAAATTAAAAGTGCCTGTAATTAAAATAATATGGATATAATGAATACCACGAATATAACTGTTGAGAATCAAAAATCAAATTCTGCAATTTTAACAAACCTTTGGCCCTAACAAACCAGGTTGATCAGTAAGTATTAAAGCAAGTTCCTTTAAGGCAGTCCTTAAAAATTTTCTCCTTTCTCTATGTTTATAAGTTCTTAACCAAGAACAAAAATAGCAAAATATAGTAAATAATAAATCAATAAAATGAAAGAATCATTTATGTATAATTAAATAAAAATAAAAAAGAATAAAATATAATAAAAATAAATTAAATGTAATCTGGGAAAGAATTTTAAACATAGAAATTTTACAGTTCAAATTATTAACCAAAATTATATAAAAACTTGATAGACATTAAGGGTCAATTTTTTATTTATTAATTAGTGGAAAAGAAATTATACACTTACGCTTTCTGAATGGCATGATTGAAACAATCTTTAACTTCTGAGATCCTTTTTCCATATCCTTTAATGGTATCAAACAGACTTTGAATGTAGGAATGTATATAAATCACTTCATCCCTGAATAAAGCAATCACCCAACTGGATTCTAAAGCACTTAACCACATCTTATGACCTTGGTCTAGTTGAGCTAAACCATGCTGGTGACAGAGAAGGAAACCAACTGAAAACCGTATATCAGAACAGTAATTTTAAAGGGTTTAAAATTATAAGATTTAATACAATAGTTTTACAATTATATGATCACAAAAAAAAAAAAAAAATATATATCGATTCTACGTATCTTGAAATGTAAAAACTCAAATTTTGAGGGGAGGATGGTTAAATTTTTTTTTTTTTTTTTGGTCGATTACAAAGGTTCATTATTGAAAATAATAAACAAAAACAGTACTATGAGCTAAATTTTATAGAATAAAGAATTCTAGATTATATAGTAGGCTATTATCATATATTTTAATTTGAGAGAAGGAACTTCATAATATTTAAAAATGATATTCAAAGAAAATTAATTATTGAAAAAAAAATAATTTTATTTAAATAGAAAATAATAATGAACTACTAACATATTATCCATTTATCCATTGTCTCCAATGACAGATATTCGCAGGACATATTTTCTGTTTGAAGAGGTTTTAGAAGTTGTCCTGGGTTTCCGACCAGACTTAGTTTTTGATCAGACCTAAAATAAAATAAACAATATAATTGTCCTAAAATGGTCCAACAGGAAATCACAAATAATAAAGAACTAAAATAATCATTTAGATATTGTTGGCCATTGATAAAACCTAGATGATGATACGGGTGCATTCAGAAATAAAACACATAGATAATAATTTTTAACATTTTATGTATGCCGATATTTCTGTATGCTCTATACATATATGATTTTCATTTATGTATTCTATTTAGTTTCATGATATTTGCCCCACTTATTTCCACTATATTTAATTCCTTAAACCACTTATATAGTTTTTATAGCCCTGAAGAAAGCCTATAACGAAGGCTGAAATGTCGGTGTACATAAAAAAATTAATTATATTGTGTTTTATTTCTGACCGCACCCCCAGTCATCATATTAACAAAAATAATCAAAATACGTTAACTATAAGCATTTAAATCTACTTACACCTTAACTTGACTAAATTAAAAAATATAAAGAGCAAAATTTGTTTAGATATACAATCATACCCCGCTTTGCATGACCCCTTTTTACGTGAATTTGCTTTTTTTTATTTGTAAAGCAAAGTTCAAACTGTATAGCAAAAGACTTATTTTATAACAAATTCTTTATAAACGTTTCTAACAAGTATAACTTATATAAATTATAAGTTATAAAACTCATATAACTAGAGCAGTTTTATTTTATAACAAAGTTACAAAAAAAGGATGAGTCAGTAGATTGATTTGGTGAACAACTGAAGATATCCTCCTAATCTGGTTTTCAAGTTAGATGAGACAGGGCTGTTTTGGAAAAAGCTACCTTCACACAAGATTGGCTTACACTTCTTTTAGGATAGCTAGACTATTATAGACTCTAAGCTATTGGGGTAGGAGAATAAAAAAAATAGGAAACCCCGCTTAGTGCAATTTTCATTTACACAAGTTGCCCATATATATACACAAACATAAATTATTGAGCAGCACATACATTTTGACAAATACTTTATTTACAACATAGCCCAAATTGGAAACTGAATCCGGACAAAACTGCAATATGTCTTAAAAAATAATTCAAGTTGAAAAGACATGTTGCATATTCCCAAAGTCATTAGTGGAAAGGAGATAGCAGCAAAACTGTTGAGTGGAACCCTTTTGAATCAGCAAATTTCTGAAACACTTCAGTTACTTCAGTAGACACTATTGTTCTTTCAAGAGATACATGTCGGTACTAAGGCCCAATCGACATACTTTTACATTTGAAAATTTAATAATACAATTACTTTTCAACTGTTTTCCAGATAATGAGTCGATCGTTTTTTGAAATCTATAAATTAAATAATTTTATTATATATACATATTTCACATATTCTTTAGATATTCACATATTGTTTACATATTTGTTTTAAAATTAATACATATCTATGTGCATATTTGACATTTTTAATTATATTAAAATCCTAGCCCTACTGATGAGATTCCAGTATTTTTATTGGTATAAATTGATGATGAACTATATACAGTTCTTACTTTCCTTTACCATAGTATGAAATATATAATAAGAGGAAGTATTGCGATCATGAAAAATTTTGAATTCGAGTTTTCAACAGAAATACACGTCTTAAGGTCCCCTTTTAAGTTCATATAAAAAAGTCTCACAAAAAGGTGTGTGTGTGAGTGTGTGCGCGCGTGTACAGCCTAGCTCAATAATGAAAAGTCGTACTAAACTGAAATTACATATTTAAGATAGGAATATTCTTGGGATGCTACAGCAACTTTTTCATCAAAATAAACTAACTGGAAGTGCACAATTTTTTTTTTACAATTTGCTCATACACGGCTCAAACGATTTTAATGAAAATTGTCTAATGTCTTCTCCTTAAAGCTCTTAAACTTTTTTTTCATGTATTTAGTACATCAACGAGAAAATGCAGGGAAAAAAGTTATTGCATAAAGAAAATTTCATTTGTGCAAAACTCAGTCATATACATTAAAGGTGGTTCTGGTGGCTCAGCCAGAGGTGGCAAGTTGGCTTTGCTATTGAAGCAACACGGGAGTGGGGTAGCTCAGTGAGTAGGGCACTGTGCTACTAATCTCAAGGTTCCGGGTTTGAGACTGGCTCTGGCAGGTAATTATTTATTCTGTTTTCAGCTATGGATCGGTTCAGTGGGATTGGGAGATCCTCCTGGGGCTCACCCAGCCTCTAAAAAGTGGGTACCCTTAATTGGTGGAAAACCTGGCGGTTAAGCGTGATCTCAGCCAAATCACCTACTTGCACAACCGTTGGTTTAGAAACAGTACTGTCCTTACCAAGTACTAACCCAGGATCCTTCACGGGCTGTAGTGGTACAGTTTTTTTTTTATTGGAGCAACACATACTAGCCGTTCCTTTTTGAAACTTCAAAGTGCGACAATGAAAGCGCAAATTAGTCATTGGACCAATGACAACACCACAATGCATTCTGTAATCATAGTCTTTATTGTAATTGAACGCCGTTTTCTTAAGATCACTTCTCATTCTTGATCAACTCTGCCGTAATCATTCAGCGACACATTGTGTGTCTCGCTCTTCGGATGTTGTAGCAGTTCTTGAAGAAGAAGCTCGCACTCGCAGGTTTTCAAGTCGTTGGTCTCGCTCTTTAGATGTTACAGTAGCTCTTGATGTAGAGGCTCTGATCCAGTCAGTTTCCCGGCATGTGTCTCGCTCTTCAGATGTTTGAGCAGCTCTACTGGCTTACAGTTGCTGCGCGTGTCTGGTTGATCTTTCAATGTATGATTTTTTGAGTGGCATTTCAAATAATTTTCATTGCTTAATGCTTGGTGACAGAAGAGACGTTCAAAGATAGTTTAGTTGTGTGTGACTGTAATGAGTGAATATTTGGTAAAGAAAACACTGTATTAAACAAAACTCTTAGAATATATTTTAATTTTTCAACACTCAATATAACATCTGATCTCATTATTTAATTCACAACTACTACATTGTATAATTCACCACTATTATATTATTTCCCCCTAGTGGTGAGCTGCAACAAATTGGATAAAATAAAAACCTTCTCCATGAAAAAATACATAAATGTGCCAACTTTCATGGCGATCGCTCAGGTGTCCAAATCTATTAATCTCAAATATACCAACACCCATTTATATATATATATATATATATATATATATATATATATATATATATATATATATATATATATATAGATTATATATTGCTTGAATATTGTACCAAATATAGTATATCTAAAGAAATTTCATTCTTTACACTTTTGAATTTAGTGAAGTTATGGTGCAAGTAAATTTAAATGCTTATAGTTAATGTATTTTGATTATTATTGCTAATGATATGTTGACTGGGGATGCGAGAAATTTACAAACCCCCCCCCTGATTTTTATCACTTTTTTTGGCCTTTAACCTTTAATAACTTGATACCAACTCAAGACTTTATGAGACATTTTAGCCAACACTTAGAATGACATAATAAAGGTTAATGCAAATTTTCAGCTCAGTATCTTTCATTCCGAGGTTTTATACTTATTTGACTGGGCTAATATATTAATGATTCACAAACAGAATATGATCCAAGCCATAAAAATAAGATGTATCTTGAATAAATTATATTCAAAATACATAAAATGAATTCTAATAAACACAAATAAAATATATAAAGAGTTATCACAAATGTACTAAATCTTACAGAAAGTAGAAATAAAGTTGCAATTATATAAAACTCTGTCTTGTTTAAAGGTTCATTCTTAAAATGAGATTTTAAATGCTAAAATGATTATTTTTTTTTTTTTAATCCAAGCATGTTTGGAATATCTTAAATATGGAGAATAAACATAGAATCATTGGTGAAAAGAAACACCAATTGATGTACTTCATACCATAACAGTTAGATTTCTGAAAATGAAATTGATGGTGGTAACCAATCCCTATGGCGGACTGACGAGAGCATGGGTGTCCTAGCTCCGGCTGGGATGGCAGAGTGAGGGTGTCATGAGCCATCATCTGCCAACAAAAATTCGTAGTGAAGCCTAATCAGCTTCTCTTCTCTAAACGTTAAAACTATGGAGAGGATCAACTACAATAATAATAACCATATAGGGGCCTTATCGGATTTGGGGCGGCCCCAGTCAGCATCAGGTGATAACCACACACCAAAGAAGAGTAATATAAAATTAACTAGACATTGCCACTCATTAAATTTTAACTCCATCGACCCAGAGCCCTCCAAGGGCTCCTAGCACAACTTGACCTTTTTAAAATAGATATCACTGCCATCCAGGAGGTCCGATGGCCTGGAACCGGTACTCTAGAGAAAAGGAACCACACAATTTATTATAGCTGCCATGAGAGACTCCATATCTAGGGCACTGGCTTGTTTGTTGGAAGGAACTTCAAACGACTGGTAACAGACTTTGAACCAGTTAGCCCAAGAATCTGCGTCCTGCGTATTAGGGGTAAGTTTAAGAACTATTCGATCCTTAGAGTGTACGCTCCTACTGAAGCAGCTTCGGAAGCTGAGAAGGATGACTTATATGATCTACTTGAAAGGACTCTTCACAAATGCCCTAATTATGACATAATAATTGTAGCGGGTGACCTAAATGCAAGAGTAGGACCTGAAAGATGCTATCATCCCACTACTGGAACTCATAATCTACATAAAGAATCTAATGATGAAGTCAGAGGCAGGTAAATCTGGCAGATGCCTGCGGTCTTGTGATAGGTGACACTATGTTCCCTCACCCTGATATTCACAAAGGGACCTGGAATTTCCTGATGATGAGACTATTAATCAGATCGACCACTTTCTGATAAGTACTCGCAGTAAGAGCAATTTGCTTGACGTCCGTGCATTGAGAGGGGCGAATGCCGATTCCGACCACCATCTTATAAGGGTCCATCTAAGTAACCGCATATCTCTCATCAAAGCACAACTAACAACACATCTGTCATGAGAGATACAAAACTCCGAGGCTAAAGGACAAGGAAACCAGGTTTCGATATGAGGAGCGTCTGAGAGCAGTAGCAAGCCAGACTGAAGAGAGCATAGATGTTAGACGGCAGTCAATTGGAAAGGTCATCTCTGAAGAAGCTCATACAATCCTTGGACCATACGAACGAGAACCCCGGAACCCTTGGCTTGATGAGGAATGCACTCGGGTCACTGCCTATAAGAACGAGGCATACAGAGCAACACTGCAACACCGCACCCAGGCTTTAACTGACGAGTATCGAGGTAGAAGAAGGTTGGAGAAACATATCCACTAGAGGAAGAAGAGGCAATGGCGGAGCAAGCAGTTGGAGGAAAGTGAAGCATTAAGGACAAATAATGATGCCCGGAACTTCCACCAAAAAATTAACCAGGGTAGAAAACCCTCTAAGCCCCGACTAACTGCCTGTAGAGCTGAGAATGGGTCATTCCTGAATGATGAGAGAAGTATTCTGGGCCGATGGCATCGGTACTTCAAGGAGCTTCTGAATGAAGAACAGCAGTATGTGTAACACACATGAGAGAGGCCACCCTCAATTGAGGATCTTCAACCCCCAGATGAAGATGAGATCGTATCACCAATATCCAAATTGAAAAACAACAAAGCACCTGGCATGGATGGATTAGCAGCTGAACTCTTCAAGCATGGTGGACTGGAACTTATTAAGGTTTAGCAGGACTCGTATAAGACCATGATATGTCCTATCCTCCATAAGAAGGGGGACCAGCTAGAATGCACAAATTACAGAGGTATATTGCTGCTACCAGTAGCTTATAAAATCTTGTCCATAATCCTCTGTGAGCACCTTCTACCATTTGAAGAACGGAACATCGGGAACTATCAGTGTGGCTTCCGAAAAGAGAAATAAACGGTAGACCAAATTTTTACCCTTCGGCAAATATTAGAGAAAGGTCACGTATATAAGATATCAACACACCACCATTTGGTTGATTTTAGAAGTGCCTATGATAGCGTTGAACGAACCCAGCTCTATGTGGCAATAAGAGAGTTCGGAGTCCTGAATAAATGAGAGAATGTGCCCAGTAACAATGGATCAGATTGGATGCTACGTAAGCTGGAATCACTGAACCCCTCACATCTAGCAAAGGTATTGTAAAGTATGTTCGTCTGGGTAGACTGAGATGGTCTGGACACCTAGTCAGGATGGAAGATGGTGCAATTTCCCTGAAAACTCTCTCTAAGGTCATACACAGGGCCAGACGCAGAAGACAACCAAGATTGCGCTGGCAGGACAAGGTTGCACATGACATACGTGCACTTCTTGGAGTCCGGAACTGGAGGGTGGCGGCGCTGGACCAGGACACATGGCAAAGACTGATCCGGGAGGCCTAGACTCAGAAATGAGTTGATGAGCCGTTGAATGAATGAATGTTATGAGGATAATGGTAATTGACAGATGATAATATTTAGATCCTTAATCTTAGGAGAAGTAGGCGTAGATGGGTGTAAGGGGGCTCTTACATTGGTATCCTTCATTTCGTCTATATAACTGGTGCTAAGTAATAACCTGATGACACAAAATTTTTAGGAGCAGTTAACAGTTTAGAAATATTAATTATTATTAGATTATTACTATTATTACTTTCCTTTACCTATACATGAAATATATAGGGAGGGGAAATATTGCGATCGTGAAAATTTTCAAATTCGAGTTTTCAACGGAAAGACTCTTTTTAAGATCCTCTGAATCCAAATAACCAAGTCTCGCAAAATGGTCTGTGTGTCTGTGAATCTGTGAACAGCCTAGCTCAAAAACAAAAGGTTGTACGATACTGAAATTACATATTTAAGATAGGCACATGCATGTGATGTTACAGCAACTTTTTCGTCCAAATCGACTAACCAGAAGTGCTACTTTATACAATCGATTTTACACTTTTCTCGAAAACGGCTCTAACGATTTTGATGAAACTTGTCTAAATTATTTTTCATAAAGGCCTCTAACTTTTCATATTTGTAGTACATCACCGAGGAAATGCAGAAAAAAAAGTTATGATGAAAAGAATATTTTATTTGCGATGAATATTCATATTCATTCAGAATAATATGAAAGGTAATTAAATTATCTAAAAATCATAAAAGAATCATCAAAATCGGACCAGTATTAGCAAAGAGACAGCGCATAAGACTAACTGGAAGTGGCAATTATATCATGGATTTTACAATTTTCTCGTAAACGACTCCAACGATTTTGATGAAACTTGCCTAAATTATTCTTCATAAAGGCCTTTAACATATTTGTAGTATATCAATGAGAAAATATAGGGGAAAAAGTTATAGCGAAAAGAAAATTGTATTTGCACATAATTCAAAAAGTAAGTATTTTATGGTTAATTATATATAAAATCATATAAAAGGTGATTTAATTCTCTAAAATACAAAAAGGAATCATTGTAATCGGACCGGAATTAGCAAAGATATAGCGTTTCTTATGAGGACTACAAGACCCTATGTGGATAAACAAGCCCATCCGAAAGGAGACGGATGCGACCGAACCTCCTCTCACCAATCCGCGGTCAACAATAAGCTCAGTAATAATGTAATGTAAGAATTCAAAAGTAGAAATTAACTTTAATAATTTCTACTTTTATATTATTTAACCCTTTCGCTGCTACGAACTCATATAGTAATCCAGCGGTTGAAGTCCCATATGCTATGAGCTCATATAGTAGTCCGACGGTTGCAGTGCCCCATGTGCTACGAGCTCATTTAGTAGTCCGGCTTGTTTAGCGTCTGACTGCTACTAGCTTCAATATTAGTTCTTCGGCTATCGCCATCTGTAGACTATTTAAAGAAGTAGCAATGTCCTTCAAAGCCGATAGAGGTCATATGAATTAATTTTTGTCATTTTCAGATTCCTTCTCCTCGGCCAACCTTTATACCACCAGCTCCGTCCCTTTTTATACGCCCAAGTACGGTTTCTCTGAAATTCATCCTGCATATCTCTTTAGTATATTTTCTGCTTTGCTAGTGAATAGTTAGGTACGTAAATATGTCGAAAAAAATTTATTCTGAAGAATATAAGGCGGCAAATAAAAATATAATGCCAGGAGTGCGATACGGCACTTTGTCCAGCACCATTTTTTGAGATATATCACAGAATCAGACACTTTTAATAATTAAAAATAATACAATTTAAAAAAAATAAAAACATTAAATTTTTTTTTAAATAAAAAGAAAAATTAACTCCACCAGTGCTGGTTCACCGTCCGAATTTAAAAGGAGGATGGAAAACATTATTAGAAGACCTAGAATGGAAAAAAAATGATAAACGCAAAAAGTATTCAGCAAACGGGGCACTATAGGCGCTAAACTATCCCGCACTAACATATCCTCCCTCCGCACGAGAATTATGCAGCTAAAGGGTTAATGGAAACAAAATGTTTCCATGGAAACTAAACCGAAACTATTAAAATATATTTTCAACTTGACAAACTTAAAATACATAGATAGCGTACAGAATTGTTGTACTAAAATTGTTTAAAGCACTGATTTTTTGTACTTATGTGGGAGAAGATGTGAAGAAGTGAATGCTGCTGAGTTTATTTAAAGTATCGAACTCTTTAAAATCATATTAAAAAGATAATTATTATAGGACGGTAAGGGAAAGTTGTGTGATGTGCGCACTGCACCAGATTTTTTTAGATAATTCATTTCATATTGAATACTTTTTTCAACATACTACTTTTCAATGAATTACTATCATTAACACCTTTATTAAACTAGGATAAGGTTTAAAAACCTAAAACAGCTCTTTGGAAAAAATAGAATCATCTGCTTTATTATGAACACCAGCATAAATAAAGTTAAAATAAAGATGACTAATATAAACTAATTTAAATACTTAAAAATTTGATGTTTTAAAATGTTCACATAATTAATAAGAACATATCAAAATAATTTATTACCTCCACTTATCAGCAGATAAATTCCGATTCATGTAAACAGTTCTTAATGATAGCAGAGCAGAATGAAGAAGCTTTGTATGCGGAACAAATTCTTCTGAGAGCTTCTTCAAAGGAGGATCATATTCCATTATCATCTGCCCCAAACGAGGAAAACTTTGATCACTAAAATGACAAGTTAGATGAAAAAAACAAAACAACATCTGTATATAAAAATATTTGTGAAAAAAAATTGAAGTTTTTCTAAAAAGATTTAACATAAAAAAGGATGAGTTAAATCAGTGATGGGAGGGAGGAGGGTTGAAGCCTATGGCCTGAGGTTCAAACATGCCCTGCTTAGTTGTTCGACCTGCCCTCAATAAGTTTTGAAACAATTACCACAAATTTTCAATTTCAATATTTTAAGAAAACTCTTTTTGCTCATATTCCATATCATTAAAGACCTTATAAATACTATTTAACCTCACAGGCAAAGACAAAAGCAGTTTCTTAATTCCTTGCAATTGAAATCCTTTGTTTTTGACTACTAGTTATTTCATTTTGACTATTACTTAGTGCAAGTAGTTTCTTAGAGCAAGTTTGGTAATAATAATACAAGATAGTGCTAGAGTTAGCATTTTTTACTGATAAGATGATTATCAAGATGCAAGAAAAAAATAAATTTATCGAGGATATTTGGAACCATTGTAAGGATTTAAAACTATAACTTGTTCTGGTGGCTGATTGCTGATTTACTGATCAGCAAACATAGACCAACTTGTCTCACTTTCCGAGGTTAAATTTAATAGCTCCAGTGAAAAAAGAAAATTTTAGGAGCTAAGAAGATTCCCTAAGAAAAATTCATCTAAAATTTGAACCAAAAAAATGGACCTATCACTGCATTGGGTTAATGATGAAATCAACATAAAGAAAAATATCATATATTAAATTATGTATGAATAAAGCTTAGTTTAATTTCCAATTCAGTTTAATTCATTTATAATTGGCAACATAAGAGAAAATAAATAAGTTTGTGTTCTGAAAATTTGAATCTGTAGATAAAAATTCCCTTTGAAAAAAAAAAAAATTTCATTAGAAGTCAAGATTAAATTAGAAGTTTTAGAATCTTTAGAGGAGAATAGCTTTGAGGAACTCTTTAAAAATTAAGAGTAGATAATCCCTCAAATCAATGCCAATGTTAAAGCGAGCAAGGAGGCAATAGAAGAAGAGGAGATAGACGATGCCATCGAGAAAATGAAGGAGGTTGGAAAAGCTCCAGGAAGAGATTGTATTGCCACAGAGTTCATCAAATATGTTGGCCAACAGTTACTGAAGGGCCTTCAAGGGCTTTTTCAAGAAATACAGGATTCCGGAAGCGTAACAGAGGATTGGAACTTTACTACTATAATTCCCATCTGTAAGAAGAGCAGCCCAACAGATTGCAAAAATTATAGGCCAATCAGTCCCCTTTTGGTCTTATATAAAATATGCATATGCATTTTGGAAAGGAGACTAAGACGAATTGTTGAGGGAAAGCTCAAGCTGGAACAAGCTGGATTTAGACCCAATAGACAGATGTAGGACCACATATTTGTCCTTAGAAACGTATTGGGGCAAGCATGGTACCGGGACAAGGACTTTTTTCCAGCCTTCATTGATCCAAGTGCTGTTTTCAACTTCGCCCCACATCAGGAAATATGAAATGTTTTGAAAAATAAAAACATTCCAGAGGATCTCATCAAAGCAAAATATAAATTAGGGAATGATAAATTATTTGCCACTTCTATAATTTTGTTTTTAATGAAAACTAGTTTCGAATGTTATACATTCATCTTCAGTTCTAAAAACACAAAAATTCAAAATACAGTTTGGTATTATGATACCAGTATATATGTTGAGCTTATAGAGAATTGTTTGGGCCAAGAATTTTTTGTTCTAATTTGTCCATAAATAAATCTGCCAGAAGGGGTGAGAGAGGGGAGCCCATCAGTAAGCCTTCTTCCTGTTTGAAGAGTGTTCCACCAAATGAAAATAATTATGGTTTATGCAAATAGACATCAAATTGTAAAGATCTAATTTTTCTAGCGGTGATAGATTCGATCGGAAGATTAACTGTTCTCAAATGTTTGTTGTTTCTGAAACAATACCGTGGGGTACGCAAGGCCTTTTATTTTTATAATCATCTTTTACTTCTTCCTCTCAGATTTTTGGAGTGGCATCAGCATCCAGGAAAAACATTAAGGGAATGTATATTACTTTGCTTATTTAAAAAATTTCTTGCATTCCTGCAAGTTTCAAGCAGAAATGTTTCGTGAGCTGCTCTCAAGCTCTGGTGGAGAAGGCCATGACATTCTATACCCTCTCTTGTGCTTTTTAAAACAAGTCCATTGGAATAAATGATTCTTGGAGTCACTATTACTTTGCCTAAGTGATAAAGTGTTTTTAGATCCAAGGCAAGTTTCTGGTACTTTCTTAACTTTTCAGCCTTTGTGTTTAATAAGTTGGAATCATTTGGGACTGCTACATCTATGACTCTGAACATTTTATTTACTTTGAATATAACCAAAATTCCAGACCATTAGCCAATATCTTGTAGTCTGTAATTATTTGTTCATAATAATAAACTTTTGTACCATCATTTTCTGTAAGTTTTTCAGGCAGAATAACAATAATAGGAGACCTCATCATTACCCAAAATTGTAGCATAGCCATAGCATACTAGAACTCCCATTTGTAGCATAAAACCACACAATGTACTTACATCCATATTTTCATAAATTAATCAATACATCTTACCTCTGATTATGCATCATTTCATAAGCAGCATTAAACAAACCAAGGACAGCTTTTCTATCCTCTACACGTGATAATAATATCATCAAAGTAACATAAGTAATACACAAATCAAGATAACTTTTAGTTAACTCAAAATTCACAGTCTGGAAAAAAAAGAAAAAAACATTTAAAATTATTATCACATTGATATTATATTTAATTTAATTAGTAAATAACAAAAAATAATTAATTAGTAGTGGGAATTTACACCCATAAAAATGTTTGTGGAAGTATAAATAAAATCACATAACGCACTTAAATCTATATATTTAAAAACTAAATAATGCATCTTAAAGCAACATTTAACTTCAATATATGAGTAAAAGCAATCCTGTTTTTCAAAAAAAGTAGGACGAAAATATCTATAATTAATAAAAAATATTTTAATTGTAATAAAACAAACCAATGTTTATTCATTAATATCAGAGAGCTCTTCTAAAGCTTTACAGGAATTCGGCAAACCGAATGTAGTCCTGAATCTTATTAAAATAGTATTTAGTTATAGCTAGTCAAACTTATAAGGATCACTCTATCAAGCGGAACATTCGAAGAGGAATCTTCGGTGTAGCGAACAGATGGCCTAGCAATCCTATTGTTATTCCTGGATCCACACAAAGTAGGAAGGAGATATAAAAAAAAAAAAAAAAAATGCATATAACAAGGAAAGGGTGTTATGAAAATGGTTCGATGATATTTAAGATGACCTAAGGAAAACAAAAGAAATTAGGTTGGAAATTTAATTCTATTAATATGCTAGACTGGTGGAGAATAACAAATAAGGTCAAGTTCCATCCTGGAGTGTAGCACTAGATACATATACAATACCAAAAAGAATGATAAATGATTTCCCTATGCAAACAACTTCATGAAAAAAAAAAACTCGAAAAATTCTAAAATATTTAGTCCTGAATATGAAAATATCAATTTTATTATTTTAGTTCAAATATAATAAACATACATTTTATTGTAATTATAAGTAAGGCTATAGAATGGCCTATCTCCTGGGCCTGAGTTTGAGTCTGGCTGTGGCAGATAATTATTTATTCCATTATATCAGCTGTGGATCAACACTAGTGTCAGGAGACCTTCCAAGGGCACACCCAGACTCTATTATGTGGATACCCTTAATTGGGGAAACAACCTAGCGGTTGAGTGTCCAAATCACCTCCTTGCACAACCATTGGCCTAGACCTAGTAGGTACTAAGTACTACTTCCTTACTAAGTATCAAGCCTAAAACTCTTCATGGGTTTTAGTGATAAAGGTTCATTAATTAGTTGAAATATAGTACAAGTGCATTTTATTGTAGTTATTACTTTTACTACACAGCAAATAAAACTTGCACTTAAAGGACAAAAGAATTACAATTACTATGGAAAATCGAAAACATATTATAGACCAAATTATTGAAATAAAAAAGATAAATATAATTAAAAATACTTACTATATCCAAATTCAATTGACAGGCATCCATTGTTGTAAGTAATTCACAAACATTATCTTTAAAATCCAATAGATCAACAAAAGTATAGTAATATAAGGATAAAGATTTGATTATTTCACTTCGGATTTGTGTAATTGGTTGAAGCTGAAATAACAAAAAAAATAATGATGAAAGATATTATGACAAAAATATAAAAGAAAATGAATCTGTATTTCAGTGAAAATCATTTTTTATAGCACCAAATATTTTTAAAAAATGAACAGAAATAATTTACAAAAAAAAAAAACTTGAACAATGAAGCTACGATACTATCCAGTCTTGATTGGAAAAACAAATCAGCTTTTAACTACATTCATGAGGAAAGAAATAGATGTTCTAGGAAAAATTTCTTTAAATTTTGAGTATAAATATATATAGAAGATATTAGAGTTTTTTAAAAATTAAATCTAGAACATCAATTATTTTAAGATTGTGAAGTCATATGAATAGCATATAATAAATGTGGTGTAGATGTAGAAATTTAACACAATTTAAAAATTTATTCGAGCAGTACAGTAACATTGTATCTGGTATTTTATACAGAAATCCCATCAAACTTGAAAAAAAAAAAAACCTTTCTATTAAGAAACTTAATTGAAAAAGATAATTTATTCGACTGGAATTCAAATTGTGTGCAATGGCTAGCAATATTAAAAGAACTATCAACATCTGCTTCAATATTGTACACCTTGCCAATGACGGAACAGCAATAGCCCTTGAACCGATGACTGAATATCTCGGAATGCCATTAGACAGTAAATTTAACTAGGCTCACCACATTGAAATCACCATTGCCAAATCAACTAAGAAACTATGCATTCTAAAAATAAATTGCAGGAAAAAGATGGGATGGAATGCAAGATGTCCTCACAACTACATACATCAGCCCTATAATGGAATATAGATGGGAAGCCAAAATCAGAACCAGCTCCCAAAAGTCGGGTCCAGATTGAACATAACTAGTAATGAAGAGACAAGGCCTCTTTTTTTTCCCTCCCACTATCTGGCCATTTCTGACATACAGGGTTTCGGCAGCACTGGGATATTACGCATGGGATTTACATATCCCACTACTGCAAATAAAACTCAATTTTTATTTGCCCTTTAATTATTCAATATTGGGATAGTAAGTAACTTTAAATACAGTAACAAGGTTAGTCTGTGGTGCAGTCCGGTGCTCGGTTGCGCGTCTAATTTTTTATATGCCCTCTTAGTACACAGCATTATCCACTCCTCCTGTTCATCTGGCGATCTCGGCAGTGGGTGTTCTCGTCTAGCTTCATCTGCTCCATCAGGCGGGTGGCCTCTTTCGAGAGTGAAATGCGTGGAGCCCCTAAAAGAAACAAAGCAATTCTAAAATTCTTTGAAAGATGTCACAGGAAGTCAGATAACTACTGGAAGCAGTACAGATCAGCAGCCTTAAAACCCAGCCCACACCAATGGCACATGCCCAAGCTCTAGTGGCGAAACAAGAGAACTACAATGCTTCAAAAAACTGGAATTTTACTCTGAAATGTGGGAGGGACCGACTAACTCCATCATCTCTGCGATCGTCAAACTAAGGCAGACCTCTTCTCAATTCTTGAAAATAGCTGCACCCGAAAGGATTCCACTAACATGCCCATTACCTGAATGGATCCGCATTTAAACTGAAGGATCGGACAGTGGAGTGGGTTTCTATTCTTCTATTGCCAGAGTAACTGAAATCCACCTACAATGGGTGCCTTGCCATTGCCATATCCATAGGAATGAGAAGCCAGCTGATAGGCTGGCCAATGAGCCAAACACTTTTCCCTGTTACCTATGCTAATATATGCATCGTAGTCTCATCCTGCATAAAGAAAGCCATTATGGATTCCTGGAGAACAGCTGCAGTCGAAAAATATGGAAACTGATAGTATCAAAACCTATTCCTGACAATCTGGCCCGACAGACTGCAGTGGTGACCTTTAGTTTGACTACAGATCATGATTATCTGCAGAGCCTTACTTAAGATCGGCATAGCAGACTCTCAAACCTGTATCCTGTGCTTCCAGGAGGATGGGACTGTGAATCACCTTTTTCGCTGTGCAGCTCTGCAGGCTGACACTGGAGAGGACATCATAGGATAGGTATGGCTTTATTGGGTGGTATGACGGCTGACTGAACAGCCAAGGATGGGCATTGGCTGAAGAAGAAGTAATGTAAGTACGTATGTTTTAATTAGAAATATTTCATAAACAAAAACAAAAAAAAAGGATTGTAGTAGCATTAAACCTATAATACTATATTAGTTAGATCAACATTACATTACTTTAATACAAATCAATATCAACTATCAAATATTAAAAATTTGAGTGAGAATCATTCACTCAGAATTTTTTCTTTTGGAATTAGAGGGCATTGGAGAAACAATGTACAGAAAATAATTATTATAATTGTACAGAGAAAGTCATATGTAAAAATGAATGATAATGAATTTTGAAAAATAAATATAAAATTATTTTTGTAGTTCGCTGAAACATTCTAGACACATTGTGGGTTTATTAGGACACTGCAAACAGAAAGTGGAGACTTTTTTTGCTTTTTTGTCAGCTGCTTTTTTTTCCAAGGTTTCTGAAAATGTGTACAAGGTATTGTAGATCTTGCGCTAGTTTGCTTCTGAGGAGGAGCGACCCACAGGTGAGTCCCTCATGTTATTCACACAAAAAAGCTTCATTAGATCAAATTTTATATTACATAACATCATTATACTTGTTATTATTCTAAAACAATAAAAAAGTTGATCAAGCCCCAGCAATCGATTTTATCAGAACTGCATAGAAGAGATACAAGTTCCAGGCTCCGCAATGAATGTGTTAAAGCAATAATTTAGTCCAAAATGCTATCAGACTAAAAAAGGCTATGCATGATAGCAAGGATAATTTAAAAAAAAACATTAATTAGCCAATTTTTGCAATATTAGATCTCTTTTGCTGCAACTAATGCACTACTAATATATATATATATATATATATATATATATATATATATATATATATATATATATATATATATATATAGAGAGAGAGAGAGAGAGAGAGAGAGAGAACAAGTTTAACTAATTAGAGTCTAAAGGTGCATTAATTGAAATATTACAGCGAAAGAAGGAAAAAATAATTTTTAACGCACAGATCAGTTCAGAGTCAAAGAAAGCGAAAAAACACACATATATAT
Source organism: Rhaphigaster nebulosa (assembly GCA_948150685.1). Taxonomy (NCBI): domain Eukaryota; kingdom Metazoa; phylum Arthropoda; class Insecta; order Hemiptera; family Pentatomidae; genus Rhaphigaster; species Rhaphigaster nebulosa. The sequence goes on from OX411307.1 coordinate 136,055,409, forward strand.
ATATATATATATATATATATATATATCACATTACAATAAAAAAATTGAACCAATTAAAGTAAAGGAACAAGCAATTAAGAATCTAGATTTAATGACAACTAGCCTTAAGGGTATGAACTTACAATAGTTGGCAAAATATCGTTTAGGAGTGTTAACCAAAATCTATAAAATATCAGAACACAGTACTTTGATTAAGTAAAAAACAGAAAAACTAATATGAATTATTACTAGCTGTTTCCTTGAAGGACTGGAAAGGTATTGTGAAAATTAATATTGATTTGATGTCAAAAACATTAAATTTAGGATCATTCATAATAATCTTGTTGAATATATGAATGAGTGTGTCTTTTAAATCAGTTGTAAACTTCCATTCTAGTAGTGTATACTCTTCCCCACTCTATTATTTGTTTATAAAAACAGTCAGTTGCCATCCAGTATTGGTTAAAACTTGTACTATTACATTCCTCAGAAATAAAATATTTGAAAAAATTGTTAAAATGTTTGTTTGATGTTCATTTTAGTTGTTTATTCCAGAGCAGTAATTTTCATAGCGTATGTTTTCTTATTATTTTTGTACTTTTTATTCGTTTTTTGGTAACTAGGTTTACTATTTAAATGGTCGATCTACCTAACTTTTCATGAATGTAGTGTTTCTTTGTTTTTTAATGCAAATTTTAAAGTTTGTAACATTAATTAGTTGATTAATCAATTTAATTTTTGGAATAAATTTACCATTTACTCCCTTTAATTTTGCAGACTTCAGTTAGTTCATACCCTTATATCTAGTTGTCGTGAAATTCTATTTTCCATTTTTGTAGCTCTTTTTTAATTGGTTTGAATTAATCACAGCACAGTAGCAAAAAATATGACAGGATAGATCAATCAAGAGACCTCAATAGTTCGACTGGAGGTGAACAAGAATAAAACTCAGTTAATACAGGTTGAACAAACACATCATAGAAAATCGATTAAAAAACACTAATCATAGTTAATCTAAATTGTAAACCTAAACGAAAACTTGATGCTCTGAAAATGTATCCGATAGCGGTTTCTAACAAAATTGATGACTGAACCAAATTTTCTAATTTGAGTGTACCTATCAGAAAAAGCAATAAATCTTCTAAAACTCTAAGTTATTAACAAATTATCAATTGGAACATATTGTCAGATTACAGCATATTTATCCGAAATTATTTATATGCCCATGAAAATTTGCAGACAAAAATTATTAATATAAAATAAGGTACACAAAGTATATTAAGATACACTAGCATTAGAAATTTAATCTTTGGCAAGAAAACAAATACTTCAACACTAGAATGCAAGAAACCAACAGTAAGCAATAACAGTACTTACACTTTTGATATCAATGTTAGGAAATCTCCTAACAATATACTTTATTGAGGATTCTAGTGACTTATCAGATAAAAATCCTGGTTTAGATTTGGCATCTCCACAAGCCTAAAAAATGTATAAAGACAAATCAGACATCATTCACTGCAGGTATTTAATACTTGACATAAAGGACTACGACACCTTTTTAATATTATAAATTCTAGTAAGCATGCCAATTCCCCGATCATTAACGAGAATTAATTTCTCAGCAAGTTTTTTCTGGCAAGGATTTATTGGTCTTGCCATTGTAAAAGGCTAAAATTCAGTTGATATCAATATTGAATTTTATTCAAAATGATAAATCTGTCATACTACCACTACTGACTGTAAATCTAATCTAAACTTTTATCTTAATTTACAACAGTTTTCACCGCATAGTTGAAATGTTTACAGCGCAGGTTATTCTACACGGGAGGTTAAATAACAAACGCCCTTTCAGTCGTGCATCGATGTTCATTTTTTTCTTACAGTAGTGTGTAGGAAATTTAAGATCTATAAAGAAGTTATCAATTAATTTTATAAGGAACGGTTTATTGGCCCAATTAATGACTTTGGAATTTAAATTATTCAATCAATTCAATAACAACTATTTTATCTGATCCATGAATCATAATGCTTTATTCCTTTGTTTGTGCTAGGTGATTTATTCTTGTTTTTATATTTCATATAAAAATATATTTAAATTGTCTAGAATGTTACAACCTTCAACGCAATATTTATTTAGGTACATTATAAGCACGGTATAATTCAATTTGATGGTAGGGACCTACTGTCAAGTTTATGTGATCTTTAGCAGAAATCAATACACTTATATTATTGTTTCAAAGAGCAAGAACAAAAAAACAATTGTAAAATTGAGTACATAACTTAATTGTAAAGTTTATTTATCAGACTACGTGGTTACAAACAACCTTGAATAGTTTGATTATAAACATCATTTAAAAAAACAAGAACATTAACAACATTATTAAGCTACATACAGTGTCTCACAAAAATATTCGTAATTTTCCGCTGGCTACAGAACAGCAGGTTTTAAACTTACAAAAATGATATAATGAATTCAAAATAAACAATTTCATAGAATAAAATATTTAAATTGAACGAATTTTTAATGAAAATAAGATATTTGTTAAAAAAAAAAAAAAAAACAATAATTTTTTGGGGCTTGTACTACACACCAATCAGCCCTGCTGATGGCCTAAAACTTAGGCCGAAACGTCAGCACACATTATAATAAGTTTTTTTCTTATTTGTGTTTATTTATTGGCCCAACCAAGATTCGGTTACGTACATTTTCCACTGTCAGCCGTTTATTAATTAATTAAAAAGTATTGCCTCCTATAGTTTTAATAACTGTTTCCATTTTTTTGGCATATTCATAAAAAGTTTTTTAGTAAAATCTTGAGCTATGGTCCCGCTCCTCCTATACGCCTAGTAGGAGGAGGAATCAGAAAATTCCTTGTTAAGTTTGTCCCACACATGCTCGATTTCCTGACTTCTTGCTGGCGACTCTAGGTTGCGGATACCTGCTGTTTTCAGTTAATCAGAAACACATGTTGCCTTAGGGGGCCGAACATTATCATTGGAGCCCGGATTTTCGTGTAATTGCATTTTTTTTTCGGTTGCTTGAAATCGATCGAGGACAAGTCAGTTACACGAATTAAGGCATCCGGATTAACATATGTAAGTTTTATTTTGCACGAAATTGCGCATTTTAAACAGTTTTGGGTAAATTGCACGTTTTATGTTTTTACTGCATTAAATTGCACATTTAGCCAGAATTAAAACAAATATTTGTAAATTGTTTGAAAATATAAATATTGAACCAAATTAACGAAATAATACGTTACTGTTTATAACACATTAAATATAATTCAATTTTCTGCAAAATTCTGGAACTGAAACTGAAAATTGAAGTTTGTCTTGCTCTTTTTAGATTCGTGGAAAGCCAGTTAATCTATATCAATCCAATCACTTGCTTTTATGTTCTACAGTGCTACACTCAGTCTATAGTTGGCAAAATTATTATACGTATCCACAGTTCAATAATTTATTGAAAAAAAATTAATTAGTTGATATGATAACAAATAACAACCGGCATACATTTTTACGAGTGAATGGATTAAAAACAAATATCGGAAATTGGTCGAGCAAAAAAAATATTCATGCTGTAACAGTTGTGATATTAACTAGTTAGTTAGTTATCTGTTCATGATTTTCATCTAATTAATTATATCTTATTCAAATATAAATCCAAAATGGGAAAAATGATCAGAATTGAAAGACAATCAACCAAAATGGATCGTAAATAAAGTTAAGTTCAACCAGCAAAGATGAGTGGTTCGCCTTTTTCTACAAGAATTGAGATATCGATATATCTGCAGAAATTCGGGATTGTCTCACTTGACCATGCGATACGTTATTAAAAAATATATCAGTTGCCAATAAAAAACCCTTAAGCAGAATATGCGTTACCATAGGGCGTGAATCACGTATGATCATGCGAAAAGTAGCAAAGTTTTCATATTTTATATAATAATGCTCCAACCAACCTAATTTATTAAGAAAAAATAGCAATTTATGAAAGAAAACAAAATATGTAGATTTTATTTGTTTTTTAAGCATAAAAGACGTAAATGGCAGAATTTTATTTATCGTTACACATTTTTGCACGTTTCGGCATTTTTATTGCACGTTTTACAATTTTTTTACTGCACGAAATCCGGGCTCTAATTATCATGCTAAAGGAATGATTCAGCGCCAACAATAGGCATGTAAGCTCTATAAATGGAAATAAATTTCCCGAAATTATAATTGTAAGTTGATTAAATGTATACCTATTAGACGTAAATTCGTTCTTCAAAACAAGGACTGTCCTACAAAATATTTAAAATTTGAAATGATCAAAAGTTTTAAGCAGCACAAAAAATTACGAATAATTTCTTGACTAAAATTTATTTATGAATTTGATAAAATTGTTGTTGTGTCAATTAATGTTATTTTTCTTTATCGAAAAGTGGTGTATCTTTTTTAAATACAATTAAACAAAATTAGTATACTCAAAACATTTCTTTTATTTCACATTTATTTTAGGACTTGATTTGAAGTAGGAAATTGAAGGGAGAAATGGTAGATAAAAAGGAGAATCGGGAGGATTTCAGGAAGATATAGCTTAATTAATTTGAAGGAAATGCCCTCTGGACCAGTAGAATTTGTAAGTGATTTCACTACGGCTGATAAAAGGTCAGTGGGGGAAATATAGGACAAATAAAAATCTTTATCGGTAAATTATATCTCAGGGAGAAAGCAGAAAGGATTTGACGGAGAGGTGGTAGAGGAAGCGGATATAAAATGTGAATTTAAATCGTCAGGTGAAACTGGAAAAGCTAGAGAGGGAGGGGATCTTGAAGGTTCACAAAGGGATAGTTTGCGGAGAAGTAGCAATTTTTATTTGGAATCAGAAGCTGAGAAAAGGACTTCATGAAAGTATGTAGATTTGGCTCGCCGAATCCTTGTTTGTGTCATGCTGGTTGTGGAACACCCTAACCGCTTGGTAGTCGTCTGCAAACCTAGTAGAATCACGCCTCTTCTGCAAATCCTTAATTTCATTACACATCTTATTTTATTTATTTTTTATTCCCCCTACCTGGCCATTTCTGGCATACGAGGTGTCGGCAGCCCTGGGGTGTTACGCATGGGACATGCGTATGCTGCTGGGACTGCACCTTTGTGACTCTTTCTTCCTGATTCGTGTTGTAAGAACTGGCTTTGGCTTGTTATAGCCGCTCTGGGCCTCCTCTCTGCACCGTCCAGAGCCACCACTAGACTTCAGCTACTTACTAAGGATCCTCCTCAGGCGGTCTAGGCGGTGGTCGCCTCTAACCAGCTTCCTCTTCTTCGAGTGGACGGCCCCTACAAGGGTGAAATGATTGGGACTCACCACCTCTCTTCACCTTCCCATGTATTCCACGAAGAAGGGAATCCTCCACAAACCTTGGAAAATTGGCCTCGTCAAAGGCAAACCGTCTGGTTTTCCTGGATAGACAGGCTTGATGTCCTTCAATGACGGCACAAGATATTACTGCGTAATACACCCCAGTATCAGGCACGCCACAGGTGGGGCACCTGGGATCGATATCCTTGCCATGCTTCCGCACCTTTTCCCGAAACTCCCCATGGCCTGTCAAAATCTGTGAGGACCAGTAATCGGGATAGACCCACTTCGTGAGACATCCAAGACGCAGGTCGGCGAGGAAAGATGGAGGTTTTGAGGGGAGCAGGGGTATTCAGGATGTTCAGAAGATTGGAAGTGAGAATATCCACTATGGAATCAATAGAGGAACATAAATATACTCCATTTCAATCTAGTGTTTCAAGATCAGAAAGGATATTTTCAGGAGTCAGGGCATCCAGGCTGCGGATATTAATGGTTTTAGGTAAGATCGGGGAAATGTGGATATTACGATATATGAAATGTGAATTTGGTTATGAGAGAATAGTATCGAAACCGTAACTGAAAAGAGGAAAGGAGATTCTGTGCAGAGTCGATAATGTACAACCAAGTGTCGGACCTGCAGGTGTTATGAGTGGGAGAAAAAGGAACGATGAAGAGGTGGAGAGAGAAAAATAAGTTTTCCAGATAGGACTTATCATTGGAACCGGAAAGGAAATTAGTGTTCAGGTCACCGGAGATGATTATTTTGGAGTAGAGCGGAATGAAGTAGAATAGGACTGATTCAAAAGATGGATCAAATGGAACGAGAGGAGAAACACTGCAGGAAATTTAAAAGATAAGGAACACAACTTGTGGATGATCGAACGGCGAAGCGCAATCGATACGGGTTTTTAGAGTGCTATCGACACTCATAGCTACACCGCCGTCAGTCCGGCTTACCCGTCGTGGCGGATGAGGGTGTAGTTAGATAAGGAAGCAGAGGAGAGAGGGATGTAAGGCTTGGGGCAGGTTTCGGAAATAGCAATTTGGTATAGCAAGTTTTGGGTAAAGTATTGCTGGAATTCATCGTAATGGGCTGGGAGGGAATATGAGTTAACATGACAGGAGGTTAGGACACTAGACACGGATAGGATATAGGAAAGTACATTCAGAACAGATATTGTACATTAGGTAACAAATAATATAAGCTAAAGCAAAAGAAACAGAACAAGTAAATAAAGAAAGAATAAATATAAAAGATCTAGGTTGAAGTAAATAAATCAATGCGCAGCGGGAATAAAATGAAAAGGGTGAAAAAAGAGAATCTATTGGAGACAAATGGGGTTGCAGGACATTTTAATGCAGCTGGAGGATGGACAAAATTCTAACCGTCAGCCGAAAACATCGAGGTCTTCAGCCTGGTCGATGAAGACTGCCTGGTGTTCATCTTTTTTCTGGCAGCGCACTCTGCCAGCCGCGAACCAGGCATATTTCAGTTTACTCGCTGCTCTCCACATTTATCGAGAGCTGATTTTATATTCTTAATATCCTCATTAACGTTGTTGTCTAGGCGTTTACCGCTGCCAGGATTCCTGAAGTTGTCAGTTCGACCGCTTGAGATGGTTCAGATTTTTTACTGGCAATTATAATCTTTTTCGTCTGCTAGCATCTTGGGCAGACACATGTTTTTAAATTTTTTATTTTATTTTTTTATTTCTATCTCTTTATGGCTTAGATTATGGCATTAACCGTGATATAACAGTTTAACACTTTGAGCAGCCGACATTTTTTTTATTATCTCGGATGGCGTTATTACAAATGTCGCACTGTACAATAATGATTAGAATAAAATAAATGGTACTTACAATTTAAATTTAATAAACGGCAATAGGCGTGTCTATTATGATGCGTGTTGATAGCAACAAGGGCTAAATGCTATAGGAATTTATTGCCTTAAGCAGTTCCACAGCTCGTATAACTTTAAAAACCTTTCTCTTCACTTTCCTTTCTTCTCGTAAATTTCTAGCGAAATCCCAATTGACTATATAGTGTATGGATACTACGTTTAATGATATGACTAATTAAAAAAAAAACTGAGCAAAATTAACCGCATTCAAAAAATAGACTGGTGGACAAAATTAATGCACCACTTAATTTATGTTTCAATTACCTACATCTGTAGTTTTTAAAAAGTGTATTGGATGGTTATAACAAATCTGAATATAGTTCAATCGGAATATGAATAATCCCTGGTTTATATTTTTATATATGTAAAATCCTCTTGGTCACTGGTACGTCAAGCGACAGGAGATTTTTTTCACTACGTCTTTATTTGATCTTCTACAGACATATTAGATCTTTTATTTCATACTAATATTTTTTTAAAACGTTTCAATGATTTTACGCTTTTAAATACAATAGCCTTACAACGGTCTTGAATCATTTACCAGATTGTCTGCAGCTTTTTCTAGAGGAGTTGTTGTGTACAATGAAGGAGCGGTAGATCAAAAATATTCAACTCTTCGTCAAATGATAAATAATTAGGCGCAACAACCATTTAATAACTGCCACAGGCTTTGGCAAGTCTTTCTTCTTCCTTCATGCCTCAATAAAGCTCTTTCATCGCGTTTTTCCACTTTACGTCAAATCCTACAACGCAGATTCTTCGACCCATTCCTCTTTGACCTAGCTTTTGTTGATATTCTAGCTTTCACTCAAAACCAATTTAACCTCTCGTAAATTGTAAACTTTCAAATGCATTATCAAAAGATTTGGGACGTCAAGCTGTTACCACAAGAATGAGAGAACATCATAATCCCTATTCACAAATAAAGGGAGCCGAAGTGAATATGGGCGAACTATAGGCCAATAGGTCTCTCCTGAGTTATGAAAGCCATATGGGTCTCTCCTGAGAGGAGAAAGCCACTTTTAGAACAAGTAGCCAGGACCACATTTTCTCCCTCCGGGTGATTGTGAAAAAATCATGGAACCGTGGTAAGGCAGTCTATCTGGCATTTCTCAATCTGAGAGCCACTTTCAGTTCAGTTCTGAAACAGGAGATATGGGACGTACTAATTAGAAGAAGGGTGCCTGCAAACTTGGTGAGTGCTATTAAATCCGTAAATGAAGACCCAAAGAGTATTGTAAGGCTCAATGGACAAACATCAAGACCTTTCCACTTTTATACAGGAGTAAAGCAGAGTGAGTAGCCTTATTCCTCTGCTTTTTAACCTTCTCATGGAGGCGATATAGAAGGTGTGTGAAAGGAAAACCCCAAGATCTGTTGTGGGATATTGGAATTTAACATCAGTACTTGCTCAGGCTATGATCTACGCTGATGACATAGTCCTCATTGCTGACTCTATGGAGGCTCTCCAGTCATCATTGGTCGAATGGCAAGAATCAGAGGGCTGCGCTTAAATCCGACTAAAAGCAAGATTATGTGCGTTGGAAGGGAAAATGTGGAGCTTAGGTTTTTTTGTGATGATGAACCCCTAGAAACAGCAAATACGGATAAACATCTAGGGACAATTATTAGCAAAGATTATAAAATAGACCAGGAGGTTCTAAATCGGGTGATGAAGGTCAATGGACTATACTATCACTTCTAAAAAACAATCATTGGCAGGAAGTAAGCAGAGAGGTCAAATTTATGATATTTAAATCGGTTTTCCTTCCAATATGGCTCGAAAAGCTGGACAATCCTCGATAAGCATGTAAGCAGGATCACAGCGACTGAAATGAGATTCCTCCGAAGAACAGTTGGTAAAACCAGGAGGGACTGTGTCAGAAATTACAGGATGTTTGAGAATTTGGGGGTGAGATCAGTGTGTGATATCCTGTAAGAGCGGCAGTTCAGGTGGCTCTTGGAAGCCAGACCAGAAGGCAGACCTCTTCGACCCAGGCATATGTACCCTGACTACATTGAAAAAAAAAGAATGGCTGCAACAAGAGAATGTACCATCGCAGGGATGATTGGAAGACTATCAAGAGACAGATAGACCAGTGGGCTGGATGGACGGACTGTAACTCCACGCTTAACGGCTAACTTATTGGTTAAATGTCGATTTACTTCTTGTTATTTGGTGACTCAAATAACCTGTTAAATTCGGATCACTACTTCTCAAAGTACAGAATAATTTGGCACTGACAATGTATACGGATAATGATTTCATATAAAATAAGAGCTAGACTAAATTGTAGACGGGTGAACAGGACGAAGTATGGATGTCCCTGTAGGTACGGACCGTCAAGCACGGACGTGCCACTCACTATAAGCTTGATGTGGTACGGGTTCCCGACAGTCAATTTGAGCGAAAGAGGTTTCTATTACTTTCTTATATCAAAAGGGGGGATAATATGGGATGTACGATCAGAAGAAATTAAATTATCATAAAATAAGGGTCACCCTGATATACTCGTACATATGCATATAGACTGTTCTCCTCCCAAAACTGGGCATTTTGAATGTTGGAATATCATTGAATAAAATGTAACTGATTCGGCGGCTAAAATCGTACCTTCGTGTAGTTAACAAATAAGGTTCCTGACCCAGGAAGTTATGTTTATGAAATAGGTTTATAGTCCCAGGAAGCTATGGTATTTCTTCCTGGCCAATGTGTACTAACTCAGCTTGTGCAGGTGCATTCACTTTAACCCCTTCTACTTTTCTAATGAATATATATGTTAGCTCTAGAATTTAGAAGATAATCTATCTGTAAGTTAACACTGTCAGTAGCTCACTATTTTATATATTTTATTAGTTCATTCTGTATTTTGTTTAATAAAGTATTTTTTAAGACTTGCACGCATCGACTTTGTTAATTGTGTTGATGCCAAGAAACGATTTTACGTTCGAAAGCGAAGGCACCACATTTCATTCATAACCGTCCACGACTAGTATTAATAAAAAACGAATAATGTACATTACATACATCATTATTATTATCGAAAACGTTAATATTCGTATAATTAAAGACTTATAGTATATATATATATATATATTAGGTTGTTACAAAAGTCCTTTACCAGAATGGTGCAGATACTCGAGTTAGTGCGTAGCGAAGATTGGGACAGAACAGAAGCCGTATCAGCTGCAGTCCAGCGGGCATGATTTTGGGCAAAACGGAGGCGAGCTACTCGGTGCGCTGTGGTGAGGAGAAGACCTGTGGAAAACACCATGGAGTGCAGGTTCATTTCAGCGATTCTACGTACTGGTAACAACATTTTTAAAAAGTAAAAACACCAACAAGATGAAAATAATAATTACATTAATAAAAAAAACGCACCCCGGAAAGTATAGCACAACTATTGAGAACTGAAGGCTAACTGAATTAACTTTATTTGCAATCTTTGGGCATAAGTCACTAATCCTTGATGAATTACTGCAAACAACGATTGTAATTTAAACCCTCTTAACCACGTTAACATATGAGCTTGTTCAAACCCAACAATATTTCTTAATTCTGTATAATTTAAGTGAAAACCAAAGTGCGTCAGTTTTTTTTGTCTTGAGTACGATAAACTTTAGTTGTGAAAAATGTATTTAAAGTTTCGAAAACATAATTTTATCTGTTGTTTCAATATTCCATTAAAAAAAATTATCTTAAAAACTAGATAAATTTATTTAATTATATTTTATATAAGAATAAAAACATTTTAAATAAATAGGTTTATTCATATGTGTACACAAGCTATATATATATTCATATATACACATAATATATAAAAAAAACATCTGAAAATATAATAGTAACATATTCATTGAGAATACTTTGCAAATAAGTCAGTGATAGACTGAGAACAGTGATCATTACCTTCTTCGCGCTCCTGCTCTTCTGATACTGGTGTTGGTCAAAATTTTGACGCTTTCTGGTAGCGTCAACTGTCGTCCTCCCCCCCTTCTTAAATAATTTTAATTAAATTTATTTTTTGATCTTTTTCCATCATTGAGGAATTTTAATCAACAAAAAAAAATTGCAGACGTCTATAAATTGTGATGTTTAGTAAATCAATTGCAATATTTGTTTTTTTATTTTTTTTTTTAAATGGAATACATGTAAAAAGCATCTTGGAAGATGGAATAATTCCTGGATATCTAATATATGGAAAGGAAAACTAGTTCAAGCCCTAAGGAAATTATTCAGGTCAAGCTACACAATAGAATATATCCCAAAAATAAGAGAAACCAAAGTGGTATAATTCTAAAAATTGGAAATAAGTCTAAATGTAATCCACTACCTCAGCATCACATTGTAAGTGAAAAATATTGAAAACTAAATAAATAATTAAGAGATTGCACTTGGTTCTTTTACATTGAGGGTGCTTTTGATAATACCTCACATGAAACCATAGAAAAAGCTATTAAGAGAACAAGAGCTACTATCTCTTAGATCAAAGAAATACTGATAAATAGGAATATGACAGCTACAATAGAAGAACCTAAGGCCACATTAAAAAAAAATAGATGTCAACAAGAGGAGTTCTTTAACCTCTCTTGTGGACAATAGTAGTTGATAGTCTCCTAAATAAACTATCCAATGAAGGTTTTTAAGTTATAGTGTATGGTAATGACCTAGCTATCATAATAAAAGGTAAGCATGAAACCATATTAATGGACTGCATGCTAATAGCCTTGAGTATTGTTTGGGCATGGTGTCAAGAATAGGGATTAAATATTAATCCAAGCAAGACCACTATAGTACCCTTTATCAGGAAAAGAAATTTTAACTTTTAAGCAAAACACATTAACATTGCAGAAGGTTAAATATCTAAATACAAAAACTCACTTGGAATGTGCAAATAAACAGAATCCTAGAAACTAGTATTTCACTAAGGGCCTGCAAGAGTTTATTTGGAAATAATGGAGGATTAGACCAAAAATGCTAGAATGATTTATTGACAGCCATGGAGATAATGCTTAACCTTACTCCCTTGCACATTTGGACACAATAGAGGTTTTAACTAGTGCACTCAGACTATGGCGTACTGATGATTAATTGAAGAAAGAAAGTAATAGGCAGGAGTATTTGGACCAAAATGTAGAAGATCCCTTGTTATGGCATCATAGCCAGCTGTCTTCTAAAATTAAATACATGCAATAGAAATAGCTGCTTTAGAAAATTTAAAGAATAACCCGAAGGAAAAATAAAATATATGATTTCAGAAAGCCAGGTGGCATTAAAAGCTTTAAATTCCAAAACAATTGCATCATACCTAGTCTGCAATTGATTGTTCATACATATACACACACACACACACACAAACATACTCACACAATTACCATTTTATGAGACTTGGTTATTTGGACTCAGGGAACCTAAAAACAAGTATTTCCGTTGAAAATTCCGATTTCAAATTTTTCACAGTCGCAATACTTTACCTTACTATGTATTTCATAGATAGGTAAGTGGAAGTAAATATTAATTTTTTAACTGAAAAAGTAGAAAATATTAATTATTATAATATATATATATATATATATATATATATATATATATATATATATATATATATATATATATATATATATATATAAATGTTTTTTTGGTGCTAGCCAGTATTTTTAATAGGGCATAAACTTGAGTATATCAACTAAACAGCGATCCCAAGACATAAGCCTTTTGCATTTTATATATTCATTTTTTTTTTTACCCTTTCTGATACCAATGTAGAAAATAATTATCCTTCTGACTCGAGTTCACATTCATAAAAGAAAAAAAAATGGGCATTTAGTTGCTTTTAGATATCAATATAGGATATTTTAGGATCAATATGGCATTTTATCTTTAAACAAATGAAGGAACTCTAACTTTCATGGTACCATAAACTTAATTTCAATATTAATTATGGACAATTCAGTACTTTCTACATCTCTCTTAATAACTATGTGTAGGCTTACAATAAACAGTTTTGTGAGAACCAATGGAAGTTCTTAATCTTGGTCAAAACGCTTTAATTATTTAGGATTTTTTTCTAGATTCCAGATTAACCGACCATATTAAAATCCAATAAATAAAGCTGTAAGGGTATTGTAAAAATGATTTCCTCTCTTATCCCATTTTTTGTGCTCAATATTAAAAATAAAAAGTTATTATATTATTGATAGATTAGACCTATTGCATTTTATGTATGCCCTGTATTTTCCATCACATGATTGTCAGAATATAAAAAATTGCAGCTGTAGCAATAAAAATGTTTCAGGTTATTTGTTAGTCCAGGTGGACACTGATTCATTATACTCTAATCTTAAAATCTCAACTTTTATACATCAATTAACAATAAATTTTTCGAATCATATGAAAACAAACTACATCAATAAATAGAATAGAATAGGAGAATAATTTTATTCTGGGACTAGGTCCCTTAAGAATAACACAATCAAACAAATAAAACAAAAACAGTATCTGGGCCGTAATATATAAAATAAAGATCAATTAATATTTACAATAAAATAATAAGCAAACAATATAAATTCTTGTCTTAAAAACAATAATTAATATTAACCAAAAATAAAAAAAAAAAAACAAGAAAAGAAAAAGAGAGAAAATGAAAAATAATGGGCTGATATTTACTTCTGATCTAGATGTAAATCTCAACTTGCAATTTCATAATTAGAGAGTATCATTTTGGAAAGAAAGAAGGTGTTGAAAAAGGAGGGATTTGAATGAGGGTAGAGAAGAAGCATGACGAATATTAGAAGGAAAGGAATTCCAGAGGATAGAGGAGCGGACGAGAAAGGAACGTTCGAATGTTTTGGTTCTATGGGAAGGGGTATAGAGGTCAGAAAGGCGGGATCTTGTTTCCTGTGGGTGGACCGAGGATTTAAATTGTAGGAGGCTGTAGATGTAGGAAGGATGCTAGGTGGTGATAGTTTGGTATAGAAAAGATCCAAGGAAATACTGTCTATGGTTGGAGGGGAAGAGCCACTTTAACTCGCCATAAAGATGGGACACATGAGCCCGTCTCGAGGTACCGAAGACAAATTTTAAAAAGCAATTCATGATCCGCTTCAATCTGTCCTCGAGAATCCCCGAGAGGCCTCTGTATACCACACAGTCATAGTCAAAGTGGGGGAAGATAGCTCAGAAGGAGGAAAGGATAAATAAATTTGGAAATCGTCGGCGTATAGGTGGTGGGAACAGTGGTGATTGAATTAGGAAGATCATTGATATAGGAATTGAAAAGGAGTGGGGAGATACTCGAGCCCTTGGCTACTCCTGAGGACACGGTAAGAAAGGAATATAGGGGTTGATTAGGAATGGTGACTACTCGAGTCCGATCGGAAAGGAAAGATTGAAACCACTGAATAGAGCTGTTGGAAAAGGAGAGTGATTTTAATTTGGCAAAAAGGATACAGTGGTCCAGGAAATAAAAAGCTTTAGAGAAGTCAAGGAGTATTAATAGAGTTAATTTTTTTCGTCCATAGCGGTATGTATGTCACTGGTGATTTTGACTAGAGCGGATTGTGTGGAGAAACTGGGACGGAAACCAGATTGGAGAGGATCGAGAAGTTTGAACTTTTCAAGGAAATTTGATATTTGTGGTTGGACTATTCTTTTTAGGGGCTTGGAAAGGTAAGAGAGAATGGAAATTGGGTGATAGTCGTTAGAAGGAATAGGGTTGGAGGTTTTGTTCATAGGATGGACAAGGCTTTTATCCACGAGGTAGGAAATACTGAATTATAATACTGAAATACTGTAGGAAGGAATTATAAATGTAAAGAAGAACTGGTAGGATTTCAGGGAGACATGATTTTAACAATTTAACGGGTATTGTCTTTTGTATCTATTATTAATCTATCTATATAATATATATATATATATATATATATATATATATATATATATATATATATATATATATATATATATATATATATATATATGTATATTAATATATATTTTAATCTATTGTATTTAATATATAGGGGATAATGTCGAATATACTAAAGTTGATCTATTTTATAAGGACACAAAAGGCTTAAACACATTTTACTATAAATTACATTATTATATAAGTATATACCTATATATTTTCTTCTTCAGAGGAATTTTTTTTATTATTTTTCTCTATTGTATTTCTTTTTTTTTTAAGTTATATTTGAAATCTTTGATTATTATAATTCTGATAAAGAGAGTATAAAAGCTAGGGCTTGAAATCTAATGAATATGTAGGAAATTTTGATATATATGTGTGTGTGATTTGTTGAAAAATCTATAAATGAAAAAATAAAGATAAATGTAGCAATATTTTTATTTATCCTAGGATTTAAATATATATTTTGATATTTATTCATTTGCTTAGTGAAAAAATTGTCATATCTGCATTGATATACAAAAATCAAAGTGTTCATTAATTTTTCCAATCTGAGAAATTGAGCCACAAGGATAATTAATTTATTATTTCCCCAAATTGGTATTCAAAAAATTCACCAAAATAATTATTCATAACGTTTGAGCCATTTTCGATGCTCAATATTTTTTGTGTAATGCTTTAATAATGCTCCTCTTATTCTCCGATAACACATTTCACTGTGGCATTGTTTAATTGACTTTAATTACATGAAATAATGGCAAATTAGTACTCACAGAATGAATTAAATGTTTTAAAACATAATTAGCACTGTGTTTTAAACAAGATTAAGATGAAAACCGAGCGTGGTCTATACTTTTGTCGCATGCAAATACTGACATTTTAACTAATCCATTATTTTGGTTGTAAACAGTAAAAATTACAACTCAATACCAAGAAGTATTTCTAATATATGTGTTTACATAGTTTTGGTTTAGGTATTAAGTTTTTAAAAATAGTAATTAACACAATAGGGGGTCTTCTCAGATATTTCATTCCCCATATTTTTTAATCTGTTATTTGTTTTCAGATAATTTAAAACAATTTATAATTATAAATATTGCATTGATTTTAGGTGAGGCAAATGATGATAAAACAGCAAAATTGGTGATAACAAAACTGTTTTCTGTAATATAAATATAGTTGAAAAATGAAAAATAAACATTGCAATTTATTTACTAAACAAGAAAATTTATTGATTCTTCAAGGATGAGAAAAAAACAAACCAAATATTTTAAATGATAGAAATTTAATAGAAATGAAACGAGTTGACGCTTCCAGAAAGCGTTTAAATTTTGGCCAGCTTCAGTATCAGGAGAGCAGGAGCGCGAAGAAGGTAATGCTCACTGTTCAGAATAAATCGCTGTCCAAATAATTGCAACATATACTCCATGTATGTGTTAATATTATATTTTCACGTTTCTTCTATACCTTATGGGCATGAATATATATAAACGACACACGCGTGTATATATATTCATATATACACGCGTGTGTCGTTTATAAATGTTAAAATTTTCTATAGAATATTAAGACACCAAATAAAACTATTTTTTTCGAACATTTAAAAAAAAAATCTCAAAACTAGGTTTTTCGTTCATATTTGTATATGGGTTAAATATTTTTTTAATATGTAATACGACTGAATTTTTATAACATTTTGATTGAAGTTCAATATTATTTCAAACATTAATCTTTGTCATTATCCAATCTGTATCTAGTATTCAGGCAGTATTTTCGTGTATGAGAGGCATTAAAACTCACTTTTCTTGATGATTTTTTTTTGTTTTGTTTTGTGAAGTTACTTTTCAATTTAAAAAAACTTGCAACGTATTGAGTGAAGCCCTCACTCATATCAGTACATTTCATATTTTTCCAAAAATTAAAGTTAGACTACAGTGACTTTTTTATTTCGTAATAAAGTTTATATTTCTTATAGTTGTTAGTATTTTTTTTCGGAATAATTCTTTAAATTTTCACGAAGTCCATAATTTTTATCTTTATTCTCGCTAATAAAGTACTCCATGTATATTCATTTTGAGCAGAAAATTTTTAATAACCAAATTTTATTTAAGGGTAATTTGTAAATTGTCTATCATCTATTTTAAGATTATTTGAGAACCTACTTCAAACCGCTAAAATTGAGGGAAAATGTTTTACTCAAAGAATCACTAAAATTTAAAACTAATGTCAATACCTTTTAAGTTAAGAAATTGATATCTATCAATACAATGTTGTGTTTGAATAGCAAATAAAAATTGTCGTGTCAACATTTACAACAGGTAAGTGAAAAGTTCAAATCCAAAAGAGTTGGTAAAATTAAAATATTTCAGAACAGCCATATCTGGGAAAATTAAAATATTTAAAATACTTGGGAAATCCGATCAAAATTGTTAGGGGATTTTTAGATTTTGGTCTCCCCCTCCCCAACAGATTGTTTTAGCAATGTCCCTGGCTATTATTTATTACAAAACAATAGTGGCTAAATTTCGTGGTTTTACACTACTTGAATAATACGAACCTCATACACGACTGGGATATCCTGCCGACACCACTTAGACTGGTTTCTCCTTGTTTCAACCATTGGAGATCAACACATTCAACATCAAATGTTATCAACAAATAGTTTTTCGCTTCAGATGAAAGAAAGGTCAGTATAAGCTAACGATATGTTTCTGGCTGTCCGTTATATTTAGCTGTTACTCTCCTAATATCAATATTTAGTTTAATATTTATTAAGTCAATAGTTCATTACAGTTTATTCAAATAAGATTCCCCTAGTCAAAGGTCCCCTGAGACATGATAACCAAGTCTCGAAAAAGGGTCAGGGTGTTAGTGTGTGTGTGTGTATGCGTATTTGAACAGAGTAGCTCAGAAACGAAAATTTTTATGAACCTGAAATTGCGTATTTAAGGTATGTATGCTGGTGATCTTACAGCAACTTTTTCGCTAAAATCGACTTACCAAAAGTGCCCCTCATTGATGTAACACATTTTTATAATTTTCTCGAAAACGGCACTTTCTCGACATATTTTCTTTTTTTTTTTTTACTGAAATCCAACAACTAAGAGGTAAAGCTAAATTTGTTGGGCCTCTGCTTATTCAGATACACCAAATATTAATGTAACTTCCATGAAGTTTAATATCATGTATGATCATAAGTAGCGTAACCCTGGATAGTTTTTATAGAAATCGGACGTAAAGAGCCTTAAATCGCGTTTTTATCAATTTTTGGGAATTAAGCCTAATTTTCTGCGGGCTATAGCGGCTTAAAGATTGATAGTAGAGAAATATTTTATGGACATCAAGTGTATAGCATTTTGTCTAGATGGAAAACCAAGGTTTTGGGCAAAATATCTGTCAGAAAACCTCAGGTTCCAGTTCAGAAACCCAAAAAACTAGAATGTACCAACATTTTTTTCTACAACAAACCTTTTCCCTATTCTGTCCTAGTTTGTCTGGACCACAATTTTATAATTTTAGTTTTACAATTTATAGTTTTAGTTTTACTTTTTTATATTTCTTCTTCAACCAACCCCCCTCCCCCAAGGTCACCCCTAGGAGAAGGTAGTGGAGAGTGTACCGCGTATACTTCAGTGATTGTTGAAAATAATAATTTATACTTTTATATTATTTAATGGAAGCTAAATGTTTCCATGGAAGCTAAATGAAATTTTCTTGGAAACTTAATGGAAACTTTTAAGTTTATTTGAAATAAGGAGAAAAGTTAAAGTTATATGATGCGCGTACCAGATTTTTTTTTTTGTTTTGAGTCAGATATTAATTTATGTTTCTTTTAAACATTTTATTTCTTACATTAGTTTTAATTCAGATATTAATTTATGTTTCTTTTAAAATTTTTATTTCCTACATTAGTTTTAAGTCAGATATTAACTTATGTTTCTATTAAACATTTTATTTCCTATATTAGTTTTAAGTCAATTGGATTATTGCCCATCTCTAATTATTAGTTTTCGAAATTATTCGTTATAGGTATCTTATCACAAAGAGAATTAGATTAACTTCAGGCTTCTGTGCTGGACAATTTATTACCGAAGTAATTAATTAAATAAAAATAAAATAAACTAAGCTAAAGTAACAAACTAAATTACTGAAGTATACACATTTTCATATTTTTTTTTTTAATTTATACAAATTATCTAGAAAAATATATATTATAAAATATTCAAGTGTAATACAATATGTTATAATTACTGGACGGTGAAAAATGGTTACTTATCTTTTAGTCCAACCAACGAATTGCCTTAAATTTGATAAATAGACAAATAATCTTTAAATTGTGTTAGACTTAAAAATTTCCCTTATTTAAAATTTGGTTGGTTAAAAGTTTATATTCAAATGCACATAAATAGAGTATTAAGTACTTTGTCCTAAGTGTAAAGTCTTTATGTGCGTGAATAAATATAAAAATTATGAACTTCAAGAAAATGTAAAGAATTTTTTCGAAAACAAAAATGATTAACAGCTATAAGAACGATAAACTTTATTAGGAAATAAAATAGTCGCTGTATTCTAACTTTACTTATACGGAAAAATATGAAATATGCTGAGTGAGGGTTTCATTCAGCACATTATGTTCTTTTAAATTGAAAAATTAACTTAAAAAACAAAAACATCCGTAAGAAATAAGTGTTTCAATGCCCCTCAAACACGAAAATACTATCTCAATGCTACTTTATGCTGGGCCATTATTATTATCGAAAACGTTAATATATTTAATATTAGACTTTTATATATACATTTATACATAAACAATAAACTTTAGTTGTGAAAAATTTATTTAAAGTTTCGAAAACATTATTTTAACTGTTTTTTCAATATTCCATTAAAAAAATTGTTTTAAAAAGTAAATAAATGTATTTAATTATATTTTATAAAATAATAAAAATAGTTTAAATAAATATATTTATTCATGTATGCACACAGGCTATATATATATATATATATATATATATATATATATATATATATATATATATATATATATATACACACACACACACACATAAAATATAAAAGGAACGTCTGAAAATATAATATTAACATATTCTGTGAGAACACATTGCAATTAAGACAGCGATTGGCTGTGAAAAGTGAGTATTACCTCATCTACGCTCCTGTTCTCCTAATACTGGAGCTGGTCAGAATTCTAACGCTTTCTGGTAGCGTCAACTGTCGTCTTCCCCTATTTCTAGAATTGAATTTATTTTTTGATCTTTTGATTTTTTGCCATCATTGAGTAATTTAAATCAAGAAAAATTAAATAAATAAAAGGGGGACTAAATGGGTAGGGCAACGGGAGGGCTAGAGAGGGAGACGGGTGCGGGAATCTCCCCAACTCTTTGTGGAACATTCAGGCGATAGTGACCTACTCACTGCTCGTGACTTCCCAGTCCTACTTATCCCTATCAACGCCTACTGTCACCTCCACTTGGTGCTCCCGGGGAGTCCGACGGGACTCGCGAACGACAGAGGCGGGGATCTTCATTTCTGTCAGCAATGGCAGGAGTGTTGATTCTCCTAGATACGGGGCACAGCGCCGGAAATTTAGGAAGCTTAGGAGGGCTAGTAACACCCCGGAGGTATCGGGACCCACAACCTCGGTTGTAGGGGACCATAGCCCTGTGGGTCAAGGACCTGTTATTAAGCGGACCAGATCCTCTCCTGGGACCTCAGCGCCCGTGGCGAAGAGACCCAAGAGTGGAGAGAAAATGATCTTATACGCCCTTGCGACCAGAGGCAGCAAGATGGCGATTATCCCCTGTGGATATCCGTCTGTTCAGCTGTCAAAGGGACAGAGTGAGGAGGTTAAGACCCAGGCGATCAGCTCAGTAGATCAGCTGGAGGAAGATGGATTGAACTCGGGGTTCAGTGGATTTGGTCACCACCTCGGGGGCTGTATTATCGTCTGTGACGATGATGCCACCAAGGACTGGGCCACCAGTATAGTGAGCAAATTTACCATCAGTGGGGGTATAAAACTACGCACTGGTAGTACAAATGAGCTCAAAAAGGCTGTCAGAGTAGGAGGATTCTTCCCTGGAGAGCGGATCCAGAGGACCTATTTTTGAGAAGACTCAGGATCCAAAATGGTAAGGCCCCAGATGTGGACAGTTGTACACTGATGGGCACTAAGGATGAGCCAACTGGCTTCTATGGGATTCTGCGAATCCCGGAAACCAGCGTCAAATACCTGGATGGGAGAAACATGATTGTTGTGGACTACCTTCTATTATTATTATTATTATTACGAGAAGATGGCAACACTGGGTTTTCGCGGGGAAGCCGAGGGCAGTCTAGCTTGAGGTAGCCATTGTGATGTTTGTGTTATGTACCTTTGTTCTATTTTCAAGTATAATAAAGTACTTCACCCTCGATCCATGTTTTGTATTAATGAACCCTTATTGCATGAATAACCAAAACAGAAAAATGGCGACGAGGATGGGATCGGGGCGTGAAGTATAGTATTGTGTTTACTCGTGTGCTTTCTTGTGGTATTTTTTTTAAATCTTCAACAAACTTTCACCATGTCATTTCCTCGCTACGATCATTGTAAACCCGAGAGCTGGGCTGAACATTTGGAGAGATTTCAGTTCTGGCTGGACGCAAAAGGAGAAATTACTGACGTTCAAAAGCGAGGTTTGCTGATTGAAACGTTGGATGATGCTACGTTCCGGGATCTAAAAGGATAGATTGCACCCAATAAACTGAGGGAAATGGATTACAGTGATTTGATGAAGGTACTGAGTGAGAATATCATCCCCACATCAAATCCAATGGTAAGTTACATTAAGTTTGTTAATAGGAAGCAACTACCTACAGAGGGAGGAGTTGCTTACATGGCTGAACTTAAAAGACTTGCAATTCCTTGTGATTTTGGTGGTTCAGCTTCAAAAATAATTTTATACCAATTTGTCTGTGGATTAAATAATCCTGATATACAGGCAAGATTGTTTACAACTAAGGACTTGACATCTCTGACTGCTTTGGACATGGTAAAATCTTGGGAGAAATCCGAGATAGATATACAAGAAATCAGGGGTCCACTCAAGTCAGAAGTATATAAAATTTCTTTTTCAAACAACAGAGCAAATCTAAGCAACAGTTCAGCTGCTAAGGTTAGATGTTTTCAATGTGGAGAGGTAGGCCACATAGTGAAAGAATGTTCTATTCCTAAGCACACATTGAAGTGCAAAAAGTGTGGAAGAATTGGACATGTTGCCAGGGTTTGTAAACAGAGGTTTTCCCGAATGAATAATAATATTTCTTGTTCTCCGTCACAAATTCCTGAGGATGAAAACTCTAATTCTACTAATTTCATTGCAGCCAAGAAGACAATTTCTTCACGTTCTGAGGTACCTGATTCTATGTCCAGTTTTCCAGGTATTTCATATATAGATAGTAACTTGGGAACAGAGAGCTTTAGGGGTAAAAACGTTTTTACAGTGTCTACAGCTCATAAAGATCCGTTTATTGCTGCAGTTTTAATAAATAAAATTCCTGTAGAATTTGAGATTGACTCTGGATGTTCTAAAACTCTCATGAGCCTGGCTTCATTTCAAAGGATGTTCCGTAATACTGAGGTCATTCCCCAGCTGAACCAACCAAGTTTGGAGGTGCGAACATGGAGTTCAGAAACATTACCAATAATTGGAGAGTTTAATGCCTCAGTTACATTTAAACATATTTGTAGTAATTTACCAGTGTTGGTTGTAGATGGTGTTGGTCCTAATTTACTCGGGCGTAATTGGTTTGACCCTCTTAAGATCACTCTGCATGGAGTAAATCTGAATTTTCCTCACATTACAGCTTTTGATAACTCAAAGGAAGAGTATCTTCGGACCATTTCAAGTCCAACTGTAACAGGCAACGGAACTGGTATGTATAAAGGACCTGAAGTTCACTTAAATTTAGATCGCTCAGTACCTCCAAGGTCAAAAGATAGAACTTGGCCTCAAGCACAGTCTGTATGGGAACGAGTACATCTTGAATTTGCAGGACCCTTTCTCGGACATTATTTCCTAATTGCAATAGATGCATACTCAAAATGGCCTATAGTGAAAGTGATCTCTAATTTAACTGCCTCAACCTTGATTACACACATGCGTTATATCCTTGCTGATTTTGGAAAGCCATTTGTTTTTGTTACAGATAGTGGGCGGCAATTCACTTCGGAACAGTTCATTTCTGAAAGCAAATGGAATTCGTCACCTCTTCACTCCTCCATGGCATCCTTCTTGTAATGGTCTGGCTGAGAGAACAGTGCAAACAGTGAAGAAATTATTGTTGAAATTCCAGGACCCTGATATTCATGTCCGTGTTGCCCGTACCTTATGGGCCATGAGAACTCGTCCATCAGGTACCACTGGGAAGACACCAGCTGAGTTGATGGGCCGAAAGTTTTCTACACATCTTTCACAACTTCATCCAGCACCAGATTCTGGTTCTATGGTCTGCTCCATGTGCCCCAAGTTCATGGTAGGTGAAACTGTGTGGATGCTGAAGCACACACTCAACAAGAAATATTGGATCTCAGGTGTTATTCATAAGATCATTGGTGCACGGATTCACGATGTGGAATTGTCCTCAGGCGAGGTGATTAAGCATGTTTGTTCTGACTATCTCAGAAAACGCTATTCTGAAGAACCTATAGATGGCACGTCACCTTCCGCTTCACTCATTGATTCCCCATTGGATCAACTTAGGTCTTCTCACCGGGATCCCATGACTTCTTCTGAGCAACGGACTGGAACTACTCTGGCTAGACCCAGTATGGTGGACAGATCAAAAATATACCCATCCACCTCTCGGAACTCTTCAATTCTTTCCAGTGCATCATCATTCATTTATAATGCTGCTCAGGTAGCTTCCGATAACACTATAGATAATGACAAGGCACAAGAAGACGAAGGACCTCTTGCTCCATTTCTGAGCGAAAATCATCATTCTCCAGCATCAAGTGAGAGTTCCCCATTCTATGGATTCACAGAAGATGATGGTCAACTGGAAAGAGATATTGCATCTCGCAGGGGTCAAAGGAGCCATCCTGGACACAGACTGCCTAACTACTCTGAGCCTCTGCAGCACACTGTAACTAGGTCTGGTAGGATCTCCTGACCACCTCCTCGTTTCAGTGAATAATAAATAGGGGGAAGGGGTGTTGTGGACTACCTTCTATTATTATTATTATTATTACGAGAAGATGGCAACACTGGGTTTTCGCGGAGAAGCTGAGGGCAGTCTAGCTTGGGGTAGACTGCCAGATCTATAAATTGTGATGCTCAGTAAATCAATTGCAATATTTGTTTTTAATAATTTCTTTTCTCAACAATATTGAAATTTTAGAATACAGCTCTGCTATCATGGATTTTGCTATTTTATCATTAGTTGCATCATAATAATAATACATTTATAGTAATATGGCTTTCAAGGGTTAATTATGTCTTCTAATCTTTCTCCTCCAGAACCATTAATATTCACTTGGTAATCAAATTCTTGAAGTATACATATAACCCATCAAACTTTATACATCTTTTATTTACTTAATTCATTTTTATCCACAATTCATACTTAGTTTCCCATTTTCTAACCATCTTCTCTTAACAAAAATTTCTTCTGCATATTGATTGCTCTTCTTATCATCATGAATTTTGCTCCAATTATACTTCTTTTTAGCATTTTCTTATATTATGCTTAAACTAAATTGTACATTTGTCCAATATCTTATTATCATCAACAGCTCATAAAAAGAAATATATCAAAATGGGTAACTAAGTTTGAAACTGATACGGTAGTTGTGGAATTACCGAATCAGTTTCGAACTTAGTTGCCCATCTTAATTCATTTCTTAATTACCTTTTAAGAGCTAAGCATGAAACCATATTAATAGATTGTATGCAAAAAGCGTTGAGTATTATTTAGGCATTGTGTCAAGAACAGGGACAAAATATTAATCCAAACAAAGCCACTACAGTACTTGTAAGCTAATAAGATCTTGCCTCAGACAAAATCTTATGGGCAATAAACAGCTTTTAACACTACAAAGCATCTTGGGGAGATGGAATAATTTCTGCAAATCTACCATATGGAAACGAAATACTAGTTCAAGCCCTAAGGAAATTATTCAGGGAAAGCTAAACAGTAGGATATATCCCAAAAATAAGAGAGGCCAATATTAATTCCAGTGGTATTAAGTGGTATTAATTCCAAAAATTGGAAATAATTATAAATGTCATCCAAAAGACCAATGAAACATAATATACACATCACATGAAACAATAAAAAAGCTATAAAGAGAACAAGAGCTACTATCTCTTAGATCAAAGAAACATTGATAAACAGAAATATTACAGCCACAATAGAACCTAAGGAATGCATGCAAAAAGGCTTGTTTGAGCTTGTCTGTGTCAAGAACAGGGACTGAATATTAATCTAAGCAAAACCACTATAGTACCCTTCACCAGGAAAAGGAATTTTAACTTTGAATCACCTCAAAGGAAAACACATAAACATTATAAATGAGGTTAAATAGTTAAATAAAAAAACTCACTTGGAATGTGCATTTAAATAGAATCCTAGAAAAAACAAAGATTTCAATATGGACCTGCAAGAGTTTATTTGGAAAAATGTGGGATTAAACCAAAAATGCTAGAATGATTTTTGATAGCCAAGGAGATAATGCATGACCATACTCCCTTGCACATTTGGATACAATGGAGGCTTTAACTAGTGCACTCAGACTATGGTGTACTGATGGATCAATTAAAGAAGGAAAGTCAGGGGCAGGAGTGTTTGGACCAAAATGTAGAAGATCCTTTGCTATGGGATCATACCCAACTGTCTTCTAAAGTTAAATACATACAATAGAAATAGCTGCTCTAAAAAATTTAAAGATAACCAGAAGGAAAAATAAAATATATAATTTCAGAGAGCCAGGTGGCATTGAAGACTATAAATTCCTAAACAATAGCATCATACCTAGTCTGGAATTGCTTTGTTGATTTCCTAAAGCAGCTAGCTAGAGGGAATAAACTTATGAAGACATTAAGACCTAGAAGGCTAAAAGATAATAGTGATAATAGCTTAGGCTAGATAATAATAGCTTAGGTAGGGCTCTGATATGATGTTAATTAGCCCAGAGCCATACTGCAACATATCAAATAGTATACCCAGTAAAGAAATTGAATCCTAGGAAATGAAGAAGGGTATACTGGGTTGAATGAAGGAAGCTCATGAAATGTTTATATCACTTTTACAGAGGGTAAACTAAAATAAAAACACTGTAAATTATTACACATTGGTTTATAATTTTCAAATAGTTATATTTCAGAAATATATGGTGTGTCCATACACACGACTTTCCTTATTGCTATTATTATCGTGGTAGCTTAGGTAGGGCTCTGATATGATGTTAATTAGCCCAGAGCCATACTGCAACATATCAAATAGTATACCCAGTAAAGAAATTGAATCCTAGGAAATGAAGAAGGGTATACTGGGTTGAATGAAGGAAGCTCATGAAATGTTTATATCACTTTTACAGAGGGTAAACTAAAATAAAAACACTGTAAATTATTACACATTGGTTTATAATTTTCAAATAGTTATATTTCAGAAATATATGGTGTGTCCATACACACGACTTTCCTTATTGCTATTATTATCGTGCTAGCTTAGGTAGGGCTCTGATATGATGTTAATTAGCCCAGAGCCATACTGCAACATATCAAATAGTATACCCAGTAAAGAAATTGAATCCTAGGAAATGAAGAAGGGTATACTGGGTTTCAAAATATGGAATGAAATAATTTATGCTTTTTATCAATATATCAAAGGAAAAAGCTTAATTTTACCTGAACCTGACAATGATCGAGTTTAGAACAGTAGCAGGATAACTTACTTACATGCCAATTATTAGCAAATTCTAATCCAATTTATTTAAAGGAGTGTTCAAAGCAATTTTGGTACGGATGGTAATGAAGGAAGCTCATGAAATGTTTATATCACTTTTACAGAGGGTAAACTAAAATAAAAACACTGTAAATTATTACACATTGGTTTATAATTTTCAAATAGTTATATTTCAGAAATATATGGTGTGTCCATACACACGACTTTCCTTATTGCTATTATTATCGTGGTAGCTTAGGTAGGGCTCTGATATGATGTTAATTAGCCCAGAGCCATACTGCAACATATCAAATAGTATACCCAGTAAAGAAATTGAATCCTAGGAAATGAAGAAGGGTATACTGGGTTGAATGAAGGAAGCTCATGAAATGTTTATATCACTTTTACAGAGGGTAAACTAAAATAAAAACACTGTAAATTATTACACATTGGTTTATAATTTTCAAATAGTTATATTTCAGAAATATATGGTGTGTCCATACACACGACTTTCCTTATTGCTATTATTATCGTGGTAGCTTAGGTAGGGCTCTGATATGATGTTAATTAGCCCAGAGCCATACTGCAACATATCAAATAGTATACCCAGTAAAGAAATTGAATCCTAGGAAATGAAGAAGGGTATACTGGGTTTCAAAATATGGAATGAAATAATTTATGCTTTTTATCAATATATCAAAGGAAAAAGCTTAATTTTACCTGAACCTGACAATGATCGAGTTTAGAACAGTAGCAGGATAACTTACTTACATGCCAATTATTAGCAAATTCTAATCCAATTTATTTAAAGGAGTGTTCAAAGCAATTTTGGTACGGATGGTAATGAAGGAAGCTCATGAAATGTTTATATCACTTTTACAGAGGGTAAACTAAAATAAAAACACTGTAAATTATTACACATTGGTTTATAATTTTCAAATAGTTATATTTCAGAAATATATGGTGTGTCCATACACACGACTTTCCTTATTGCTATTATTATCGTGGTAGCTTAGGTAGGGCTCTGATATGATGTTAATTAGCCCAGAGCCATACTGCAACATATCAAATAGTATACCCAGTAAAGAAATTGAATCCTAGGAAATGAAGAAGGGTATACTGGGTTGAATGAAGGAAGCTCATGAAATGTTTATATCACTTTTACAGAGGGTAAACTAAAATAAAAACACTGTAAATTATTACACATTGGTTTATAATTTTCAAATAGTTATATTTCAGAAATATATGGTGTGTCCATACACACGACTTTCCTTATTGCTATTATTATCGTGGTAGCTTAGGTAGGGCTCTGATATGATGTTAATTAGCCCAGAGCCATACTGCAACATATCAAATAGTATACCCAGTAAAGAAATTGAATCCTAGGAAATGAAGAAGGGTATACTGGGTTTCAAAATATGGAATGAAATAATTTATGCTTTTTATCAATATATCAAAGGAAAAAGCTTAATTTTACCTGAACCTGACAATGATCGAGTTTAGAACAGTAGCAGGATAACTTACTTACATGCCAATTATTAGCAAATTCTAATCCAATTTATTTAAAGGAGTGTTCAAAGCAATTTTGGTACGGATGGTAATGAAGGAAGCTCATGAAATGTTTATATCACTTTTACAGAGGGTAAACTAAAATAAAAACACTGTAAATTATTACACATTGGTTTATAATTTTCAAATAGTTATATTTCAGAAATATATGGTGTGTCCATACACACGACTTTCCTTATTGCTATTATTATCGTGGTAGCTTAGGTAGGGCTCTGATATGATGTTAATTAGCCCAGAGCCATACTGCAACATATCAAATAGTATACCCAGTAAAGAAATTGAATCCTAGGAAATGAAGAAGGGTATACTGGGTTGAATGAAGGAAGCTCATGAAATGTTTATATCACTTTTACAGAGGGTAAACTAAAATAAAAACACTGTAAATTATTACACATTGGTTTATAATTTTCAAATAGTTATATTTCAGAAATATATGGTGTGTCCATACACACGACTTTCCTTATTGCTATTATTATCGTGGTAGCTTAGGTAGGGCTCTGATATGATGTTAATTAGCCCAGAGCCATACTGCAACATATCAAATAGTATACCCAGTAAAGAAATTGAATCCTAGGAAATGAAGAAGGGTATACTGGGTTGAATGAAGGAAGCTCATGAAATGTTTATATCACTTTTACAGAGGGTAAACTAAAATAAAAACACTGTAAATTATTACACATTGGTTTATAATTTTCAAATAGTTATATTTCAGAAATATATGGTGTGTCCATACACACGACTTTCCTTATTGCTTTGGTTTATAGTTCAAACAATTAGATTATCTTTCAAATAAGCATCTGGAATGTTTAGGGTAGGGAGATATAACTTTTTGGAGTTATCAAATAACTAACCAAAGGTGAACTTATTTCTATAGGAATATGTACAGAATACTTTATAAAACTTATCCACCAACTTCAGCTAAGAAATTAATCGCAGAATAATGGCGGGTAATAGACCCCACTATGCAAAACTGAAACTACTCAAATCTCAACTGTTGTCAAAACCAACAAAATTAAAATTATGAACCTATGTAAGGGAAGCTTTGTGTTTGTCCCTAAATGATTGCCGTAAACTGAGAGTGTTCGAAAGGAACTGTATCATAGCAAGTAGGCTAAGATGGTTAGGACATGTATCAAAATGGAGGATGAAATGGTACAGTTGAAAATGTTGGAGGTGCACATCAGTAGAAAAAGAAGAAGGGGAATACCAAGAAGCTGGTGGAGGTGGAGAATGGATCCAATGAAGGATGGAGTGGAGAGAGATGCGAGGAAGCTGGAAGACCTCAATTGAAAACTCAGGAGACCAAGGATTATAGTTTACCTATAACAAGAAGGCAGCGATACTGCTTGGCTCCTCTTCTTAAGAGGATGTGAGAAGGTTTGAAGAATAGAGAAAAGGTAGGACATGTAAATGAGGATAAAAAGGGGGTAACTGAAGGGAACCAGTCTTCAGGAATCACTAAGGTCATTTGATGTGCAGGCGAAGAGAACAAGCCTTCGGGCCCTGCGGAAATTGAGCGATGGGAACCAGTCTTCGGACTCGGGGATAACAAGCTGTGGGGAACCAGCCCTCAGTACTTGTGAAATCAGGAAATTAGGAGAGGTAAAGGATATCAAAAGAAACTTCAGGAATGTTACGAATAATAGCCAAAGATATACTGGAAGAATACTAGAGCTGAGAATTCTCATCTCCCAGGAACAGCCCCAGAAAGACTCAGAGGGAACTTGGCAATAGCCAGTCTTGACCCGAGTATCTTAAGCTCATAGCAAACATCGGCATCGAGAGGTGTTCTAATAGTTCCCTCATTTGAGGTCCCTCCAGAACATCTCTGACTATGAAGCTTTATTGATAACTACATACATTATGATTCATATTTACAATCTGATAATATTAATACAATTAGTTGTACAGTAGAAATAATATATGGAATTTCTCGCTGCAGTTGCTGAAGTGTGAAGTTACACTGATTATCCACTGGAGAGCGCTAGTTATTCAGCTAGTTGCTATGGTTGTGGCTAGAGCACACAGTCATGCCGCCCGGCTTATTAAGGTTCCGTTACATATTCATTATATTCTAATAGTATCTCAACTTTTATAAATCAAAAAACAATCAATTTTTCAAATCATGTAAAACCAGTCTGTATCAACATATAAGAGATATTGTCGAATATACTATATAATATAGTTGATCTATCTTATAGGAACAAAAAAGGCTTAAACACATTTTCAAACAATTAGATTATCTTTCAAATGAGCATCTGGAATGTTTTGGGAGATGTAACTTTTTGGAGTTATCAAATAACTAACCAAAGGTGAACTGGTTTCTATAAGAATATGTACAGAATACTTTATAAAACTTATCCACCAACTTCAGCTAAGAAATTAATCGCAGAATAATGGCGGGTAATAGAGCCCACTATGCAAAGCTGAAACTTCTCAAGTCCTAACTGTTGTCTAAAGCACAAACTTAAAATTATGGACCTATCCAGTGAAAACTTAGTGTTCGTCCCAAGACCGTAAACAGAGAGTTTTCGAAAATAACTGTATCAAAGCAAGTAGGTGAAGATGTTTAGGATATGTATCAGATTGGAGGATGAAATGGTACAGAGGAAAATGTTGGAGGTGCACATCAGTAGGAAAACAAGAAGGGAAAGACCAAGAAGCTGGTGGAAGAGGAGGATGCATCCAAATGAATGATGAAGTGGAGAGAGAGGTAAGGAAGCCGGGAAACCTCAATTGAAAACTCAGGAGACCAAGGATTATGCACATCTGTAGCACTGGCAGTTAGTCTAAAAAGTTCAATATGCTATATCTCAGCTAGTACTTGTCCAATTTCGATGATTTTGTTTTGTTGAGAATTTTATTACCTTTTGGTTGACCTTGACAAAAAAAAAAGGGGATGCATTGGGTCCTTCTTGTTTGTTTCACTTATATTTCGAAAACGATGCGTCGTACAGAAAAATGTGACCTATCCCAAATTAAACCTGGTAATATTTCCTTTAAGTATGTTAATGTTCATTTTTTTTCTTATCTGTTATAGTCTTCAAGATATTTGCTACAAAATCCTGAGTTACGGAGATTTAAAATCCCCAATCGGTCATCATTTTGAAACTAAAAGACGTATTGTATTGTCGAGTTGTGAGGATTATCCTGGGGTGGTCTGATCTGTGACTTCGGTGCCAAGTCTTAAGAATATGGATTCAATAGCCTCGGATAAAAACCGCAGACGGCGAACAGCAGACAGGGGATGTACCGATTTTTTTTGTATTTGATATTTGGATTCTATATATCTTGAAATGTAAAACATCAAATTTGAAGGGGGGGGGGGTTTGTATTTATTCTTACTTGATTACAAAGGTTCATTATTGAAAATAATAAACCAAAAAATTGGTGGATCTTTACTGCAACAGTGCTATATACATCAACAATCATATTTTACTTAAGAAGATATAGTACAAACACCATTTTAGAAACTATTAAGTTAAATAGATTTTGATTGAGAAATTTATTGAATTAATTATTATGAAAAAGTATCAAATACAGTACCAAAAAGTAACTAAAAAAACAAAGTATGGTCTGCAAGGTAGAATCTATGAAATATATAAGATATATAATATGCTGGTGCCAAAGCTCTGAAAAATACAATAAAATTATTTATTTCATCCTTGCTGAATAATAATTTTTTATGAAAAATATATACCCACAAACACAAACAAATCCCATTTTGTGAGAATTGGTTATTTGGACCTTGAAATATGTATTTCCATTGACAACTTGGATTTGAAATTTTTCACAATTGCCATATTTTCCCTTACTATATATTTCATAGATTGGTAAATGAAATTAAATATTTTAAAAAAGTTGAAATTATTAATTATTATTATTATATATATATATATATATATATATATATATATATATATATATATATATATATATATATATATATATATATATATATTTTGTTGATATGAGTCAGTATTTTTAATAGGGCATAAACTTGTTTGTTTCAACTTAACAGCATTGCCAAGACATAAGCCTTTTGCATTTTATTTATTTATTTTTACCCTTTCTAATACTAATGTAGAAAATAATTATCCTTGAGACTCGAGTTCTCATTCAGAAAAAAAAAAAAAAATGGGCATTTAGTTGCTTTTAGATATCAATACTGGATATTTTAGGATCAATGTAGCATTTTATCTTTAAACAAATGAATGAACACTAACTTTCATGGTACCATAAACTTAATTTCAATATTAATTATGGAGAATTAAATACCTTCACATCTCTTCTAAAAACAAAGTGTAGGCCTGTGATAAACAGTTTTGTGACAGCCAATGGAAATTCTTAAGCTTTGTCTAAACACTGCTTATTTTTTTTTTTTTCTAGATTCCAGATTAACTGACCATTTTAATATGCTAATAAATAAAGCTGTAAGGGCATTGCAAAAATCATTTCTTCTCTTTTCCAACATTTTTTGGCTCAATATTAAAAATAAAATGTTATTATATCACTTATGGATTATATCTGTTGTATTTTATATATGCCTTGTATTATCCATAACATGATTGTCAAACTATAAAACATTGCAACTATAGCAATACAAATGCAGTTTTTCCATTTGGTTATTATAACATTGCAAATAACAAACAAAAAACAACATTTTCATGAAACAAATTTATTTTTGAATGAAATAAAAAACAAAAATGAAAATACAGTGCAACAAAAATTTAGGTCAATCTTTCTGTATTTACCAATTACCTCAGCAGTTTGTTGATTTTGTAGGAATTCAGTAGTGTGTTGATCCACCCTTGTTGTGTAAGACATCCACCTATCGCTTTGGAAGAGATTTGATCCACTTTTCTACAATGCAAGTTTTGAGTTCCTCTATGGAGTTTAACTGTTTATGTTGTGCATAAACTGTTCAAGAAAGTTCTCCCAGACAGTTCTCAACATTGTGTGTACAGGTGCATTGTGTTGCAGAAAGATGAACCTCCCTTTTGTCAACTCTTCTCCTCTTTGAACAATCCGTTGTTGAATAATCTTTCTACTCTATAATCTATCTTTTTACTCCTCAGTTTTTCCTGGTTATGAAGTTTTTCAAAATACGTTTGACATTTCTAATTTTTGTTTGTACACCGGCTTGTTCACAAATCTCCTGGCTGAAGAGTTGGATGCTTTGCGTAGAATGGCTTTCCATTCTTGGGCATTTGTAGCCGTTGGCCTACCTACCTGTGAAATTCTTTATATAATCATCGTCAACAAAATTTCTTATATCGTGTCTACTTCTAATTAAAGATTGAGCCATTTTCGATGCCTAATTTTGTTTGTGTAATGATTTAATAACGTCCCTTTTACATTACACAGCAAAACTGAATTCTATAGTATAAATATAGTTAAAAAAAACAAAAAAAAACAAAACAATGTAATTTGTTTACTTAACTAGAAAATTTATTAACCTCAGCAATTTTTTTCTTATTTAACTTTTATTGATTTAAATTCCTCAATGATGAGAAAAAAACATAACAAATATTTTAAATGATCGAAATATTTAGAAATGGAAGAAGATAGGGGAGGAGGAGTTGACGCTTCCAGAAAGCGTTAAAATTTAGACCAGCTCTAATATCAGGAGGACAGGAGCGCGAAGGAGGTGATGCTCACTGTTCAAAGTCAATTGCTGTCCAATTAATAGACGTGTACTCCATAAATGAGTTAATATTATATTTTCACACGTTTCTTCTACACATTCTGAGTATATATGTGAATATATATATAACTTGTATCGTTTATAAATGATTAATTTTTCTATGGAATATTAATACGCCAGATAAAACTATGTTTTCGAATTTTCAAAAAAAAAATTCTCACAACTAGGTTTTTTGTTTATATATGTATATGAGTTAATTATTTATTTTTTTAATATTTAATACGACTAGATTTTTAAAACATTTTGATTGAATTTCAATATTATTTCAAACATTAATCTTTGCCGTTATCCACTCTGTATAGCATTCAGATAGTATTTTCGTGTGTGAGAGGCATTAAAACACACGTTTCTTACTAGGTTTTTTTTCGAGAAGTTAATTTTCAATATATATATATATATATATATATATATATATAGCTTGTATCGCTTATAAATGACAAATTTTTCTATGAAATATTAATACTTCAGATAAAACTATGTTTTCGAATTTTCAAAAAAAAAATCAATCTCACAACTAGGTTTTTTGATTTTATATATGTATATGAGTTAATTATTTAATATTTAATTCGCGTAGATTTTTAAAACATTTTGATTGAATTTCAATATTATTTCAAACATTAATCTTTGCCATTAACCACCCTGTATAGCATTCAGATAGTATTTTCGTGTGTGAGAGGCATTAAAACACACGTTTCTTACTGGATTTTTTTTTTCGAGAAGTTAATTTTCAATTTAAAAAACTTGTAACGTGCTGAGTGAAGCCCTCAATCCCATCAATACATTTCATATCATCTTGAAAATTAAAGTTAGTTTATTGCAGAGCTGTTCCAAATACAATTCAAAGTATTTAAGTAATTAATAACTAGTTGATGTCCGCATGATGGTATAGAAGGATCAATCTAATTAGGGATTGATAAATATTTGCCACTTCTATAATTTTGCTTTTATTGAAAACTAGTTTCGAATGTTATACATTTATCTTCAGTTCTAAATACACACAAAAATTCAAAAATAGGCAATTCAAAATACAGTTTGGTATTATTATATAAATATTAAATTAAATGTAATATAAATTAGTACTATAAAATATTTATGAATTATGAATTTAATTAAGACAAGAAATCAAATACATGTTGGCACTCACCAAGGTTTAAGTAGGTTATAACAAACAGAAAAGTTTGTATTGGTTTGTTCTCGCACTGAACTAGCAATGGAAGAAAGGTGGGGTGTTTATAGGTAAACGGTTTAGGGGTTGGGATTTTTCCAGTAATCTTCTGGAAGATCACTAAATCAGAGATTAAAGGAACATATACGTGCATATAATAATAAGACAGAGAAATCTTACTTTGCAATTCATTTAAATGAAAAAAAAACATAAATTCACCAAAGACTCAGGAGATAAATTAATACATCACGTTGAAAACAGTCTCAAATTAAATATATATGAAGCACTTGAAATAATAAAATCCTTCAAATCCAATCCAGATTTTTGCTTCAATGACCAAATAAATATCTCCATTAGTCCGATCTTAAATTTATTCCCATCTATAACAGAAAAACTATTACACACCGGAATAACTGGAAAAACTCCGACCCCTAAACCGTTTACCTATAAACACCTCACCTTTCTTCCATCGCTAGTTCAGTGCGAGAACAAACCAATACAAACTTTTCTGTTTGATATAATCTACTTGAAGCTTGGTTAGTACCGACATGTATTTGATTTTTTGTCTTAATTAAATTCATAATTAATAAATGTTTTATAATACTAATTTATATTACATTTAATTTAATAGGTATAATAATACCAAACTGTATTTTGAATACTATACAAGTAGTTTAAATTTCTGAAAAAAAAATATTTCTTTATTTTTTAAAATTTATTTATTTTTTTTTGTAGGCGAGTAGGGTGGATTTTATCGATTTGGTGATCGTTCTTCAGGTTTTCGAAGTTGGTAATATGGAATTTTATACCGATATTTTGTTCGGCCACATAGGCATTTTCTACTTAATTATTAGTTTGTTAAAACCTTCGGTATAATTATCATTGGTTAGGTTTTCAAGGGTGCTATTTCCGAATTTACTATCTGATTTTCGAGCACGCCTGCTTATTTTGCTTTTCCGTTACTGTTGAAGTTTTTTATGATATAGAGATCGTTTATTACGTTTTCGATGATTCTGAATTCACTTTTTGAATTGGATTTTTGATCGTTCATGCGTATTTCGCTTTTCCGTTACTGTTTAAGTTTTCTTCGATATAGGGATCGTTTAGTTAACAAAGTCGATGAGTGTGAGCTTTAAAAATAACTTTATTAAACAGTTTACAAGTTACATGATATATATATATATATATATATATATATATATATATATATATATATATATATATATATATATATATAATGAGGCTACTGAGTGACAGATAGACTCTAGAGATATTATAATTAGACTTAAAGCTAAACATAGTGAGAGTGTCTCACATTACCTTATTCTACCTTACATTATATCTTACATTCTAATACTTATTCTAATATTACATTCTAGATACTGGCTACTACATTGCTATTGCTACTGCTACTGCTACATTCTAAAACTAATTCTTATTCTAGTCCTAACTAACATTCTAAATACTTATTCTAATACTGATTCTTACATTCTAACTAACATTATGATACTGCTTATGCTACTGTTGTTACTGTCCTTTTCAGATAGGCTTTTATACATACAATAAGAGAAGGGATGATCAAGGAAATAGAACTTGTTTTAATGCTGACAACGAGGAAGGACAACGGTGACTTCCTGGGTTGTAAACATTATTTAACAACAAATATTTCCTGGGTCAATGGCATTTGTTAACTGTTTATTAGGTTTTTAAGAATACTGATGTCATTTTTTGAGTTTTATTTTTTATTGCTCATACGCATTTCGCTTTTCCGTTACTGTTGAAGTTTTCGTAGTTGTAGGGATCGTTTACTAGGTTTTCGAGAGTTCTGATTTCATTTTTTGAATTTAATTTTATATCGGATACGCATTTAGATTTCCCGTTACTGTAAAAGTTTTCTTCTATATAAGGATCGTTTATTAGGTTTTTGAGGGTTCTGATTTCATTTTTTGAAAACATTTTTGCTGTTTTTTAGTTTCTTTTTCCTTCAAGGTAAGTAGCACAATATTGCCCATTACAAAAACTGATTCTATTTTCAAACAAGTTCCATTGTCTCAACTCATATTTGACTCTGTAGAAATGTATTTATTTATTTAATAATTATGTATACAGATTTAATTACAAGTAATTATCATTGGCTGTATGGAGTAATCCAATGCCACTTAAAAAAAGATAAAGACAAAAAAAAAAAAAAAGTAATTATCATATGCAAAGTAATTTATTTAATAATGAAAAACTGAATCGAAACCCTATTAAACGACTTCTTAGTATTTAGTCGTAATTATTACTATTTACAATCAAAACAATGGATTAGCTAAAATTTCAGTATTTGCATGCGACAAAAGTGTTGGGGTTATAAATATAATGAAATATCAAAGCCAAGTTTGGTATAAACAAGTTTATTCATTTATAATGATAAACAGTACATCTAAGCATCATACAGGCGGCCATTACTACTACAGAACAAAGAAGAGAGTACAAGAAGTGGAGGGGGATACAATGCCATCTCGATCTTATCATCTTTACAAATAAGTTTATATACAAAGCATATAAATTTGATTTATTTCCAACAAAAACTGTAGCCCACGTTCTGTTATCATCTTAATCTCGTTTAAAACACCGTGAATTATGTTTTAAAACATTTAATTCATTCTGTGAATACTAATTTGCTATTTGATTATGTAATTAAATTCAATTAAACAATGCCACAGTGAAGTGTTTTATGGAGAGTGAAAGGGACGTTAAATGCTTTAATTTCACCAAAATGGCTCGAAGCAAATGAATAAATATTAAAATATATAGCATATCCAAGTCAATTGTAACATTTTCCAAATCAATTGTCACCTTTTCCATTTCAATTGTAACTTTTTCTATTTCAATTGTGACCTTTTCCATTTCAACTGTAACCCTTTCCAAATCAATCGTAACTTTTTCCAATTCAATTGTAACTTTTTCCGTTTCAATTATAACCCAACCCAACATGAATTAATAATATTTTATTTATTTTACTAATGATAAATAATTATTTTAATCACAATAATGACTCTTGAAATCATTTTGGCATATTCTTCCGACATTTCTTTCGTTTATTAGATAGTTGATATTAAATGCTGATTTCAAGTAATTTAAATTTTTGAAATAAAATTGTTGTTTATTTATTTTTAAATATTTATTATTTTTTATTTGTTTCGAGAGGGTTGGGGGATGGATTTCATCGATTTGGTGATGGTTTATTAGATTTTCGAAGTTACTAAAGCCAAATTTACCAAAGAAATTTCGTTTTGCTGTGAGCATTTCTACTAAATTATTCATTCATTCATTCATTCAATCGGCGCTACAACTCGATGTCGAGTCTTGGCCTCCTGCATCAGCCTCCACCAATTGTTCCGATCCTGCGCTGCTGCCATCCAGCTCCTCACACCCAACATGGACCTAGCATCTCCAGCCACTCCATCGAAGACGAGGTCTTCCTCTTCGCCTTGTTCCATGTATCACCTCCGTCATTATTTTCCTTGGCAGATCATTCTCAGCCATCCGAGCAGCATGTCCGGCCCATCTCAATCTACTGAGCCTCAAACACTGCACCACGTCTGGTTCCTTAAATAAATCTTTCAGCTCTTGGTTTGTTCGACGTCTCCATACCTGGTCTCCAGAGCTAGATCGAATAGGAGGCATGCCAGTGCATCCCCCCGCCTCAGTCCTTTCCCAGATGTGAATTCCTCAGATCTTGCTCTTCCAATCTGCACCATACATCTCACTTCTCTCATAGTGAGTCTTACCATTCTAATAAGCTTTTCCGGGATTTCAAGCTCTCTCATTGCCTTGTACAGTTGTTCCCTGTGGACACTGTCGTAAGCTTCTTTAAAATCCACAAACAGATGGTGCGTTTTAAGCTTATATTCGCACCCTTTCTCAAGTATGATGTGTAAGCAGAATATTTGGTCAATTGTGGATCGTCCTTTTCTGAAGCCACACTGGTACGGACCCAAGATCTTTTCTGCAAAGGGGAATAAGCGCTGAAAGAGGATGTTGGACAGCACTTTATATGCACAGGAGAGTAAGGAAATGCCTCTATAATTGCCACAGACTAGCCGGTTACCCTTTTTGTGTATTGGACAGATTATAGACTTATTCCAAGATTTCGGCATTGCTTCATCAGTCCAGATCCAAATTATAATATTATGGATGATTTTCACAAGCTCCATACCTCTACACTTCAGTAATTCTGCAAGCAGTTCGTCAGCACCTGGCGCCTTATGATTTTTAAGCCTTGTCAGAGAGCCCAGAATCTCCCCTTCATCTGGGGGTTCGATAGACTGATAATTAGCAAAATCACCATGGTTGTCGTTCTCAACTTCATCCGGTAGATTTTTGTTAAGAAGCTGAAAGAAGCGTCTCTTCCATTCTCCAAGCACATTCACCATGATCGTGAGTAGCTTTCCGTCTTCATTCAAGCAGTAGGTAGTTTTGCTTTCAAAAGGTTTTCTTTTCCGATTAACTGCTCTGAAGAATTCCTTAAATTGCTTGCTGTCCCTTAGAAATTCATCTTATCCAATTCGTTTTTCTCCCACTGTCTTTTCTTATACTGGTGGATGTTTTTCTACTCGTCTCTTCTGTCTATATATATCGGCGTTCCTCCTCGTTTCTCGCTGAACCTTGGCTTTATATGCTTCATTCTTCTTATGTGTTGCTCTTTCACATTCCTTGTCAAACCATGGAGATCTCGGGTCCCTTTCTTGTGGTCCAAGCAGTTTAATAGCTGTATCTGATATAGCTTCTGAATATGAA
The DNA here is from genome assembly GCA_948150685.1 of Rhaphigaster nebulosa. Taxonomy (NCBI): domain Eukaryota; kingdom Metazoa; phylum Arthropoda; class Insecta; order Hemiptera; family Pentatomidae; genus Rhaphigaster; species Rhaphigaster nebulosa. The sequence continues at coordinate 136,095,726 of OX411307.1, forward strand.
GCCCATGTGGAGTCAATGTCACCCTTCAAGACATCAACATGCCGAATACACTTGTCCAGTTCTGATTCATATTGTGCGAAACTACTATGTGGACGGCATCCACAGTTCTCTCCAGGACCTCATGAAAGGCTTCTTTTTCTCCATCTTCCGAAAATTCCGTGGGGGCATGCACACTTAAAATGGTATAGTTATAAAATGTTCCTTGAATCCTTACTACACAGATTCTTGGACTTACAGCTCTGAACCCAACTACTTGTTGTCGATATCTCCCTTTTATCACAAATCCTGTACCATATTCGTGCGACCACAGCTGTAGTAAATGGTGTGGCGCTTCTTCTCCATGATTCCTTTGGATTTCCTGAATGACTGTAATGTCCAGATGATATTTTCCGATTTGTACTAAGAATAGTTTTAGTGCTCCGGGTCTGTAGAGATCTAGGACATTCCAATATCCTATGTTGAAGTTAAGCCTGGGATTGCCGGGTCGTTTCCGTTTTAGACTATTTGATTCCGAGGCTGTTTTAGGTTTCTGGATATATTTATTTTCGGGTAGCGGGACTATCAACCCAATCTACGTACCCTAATCTGCTGGTGGGGCTGCCACCTTTGTGTCTACAGACAGACACCCCCTCCAGGCGGCTACCTAGAAAAAGTGACCCTAGGGTATGTACTGTATGTACAGCAAACTGTACACAAGGCATGACCTTGTGCACAGTGTGCTGTATTTGTGTACTGTGTGAGTGATAGTGTAAGTGTACCCCCAACCTGGAGGACCAGTGGTTGATTGCGGTACTACGACCGAGCGATGGGGCCACCACATCCGTACTAAATTATTAGTTTTAAAAATTCACGGTATAGGTATCGTTCAATAGGTTTTCAAGGGCGCTATTTCCGAATTTGCAATCCGGTTTTCGGTCGCGCATGTGCATTTCTATTTTCCGTTGCTGTTGAAGTATTCTATGATCATGGGATCGTTTATTAGGTTTTCGAGAGTTCTGATTCCATTTTTTAATTGGATTTATGATTTCGCATGCCTATTTTGCATTTTCGTTCCTGTTGAAGTTTTCTGTGATACATACATGTTATTATATATATATATATATATATATATATATATATATATATATATATATATATATATACATTTATCATGATTGAGAATTTTATTACCTTTCTATTGACTCTAACATAAGAAATGGGGGTGCATTGGGCCCTTTCATGGGTTTTTCACTTATATCTCTGAAACGTTGTATCGTAAAGAAAAATGTGTCCTATCCAATTTGCCTTTCTTCAGAAATATTCAAGACAGTGGAAAAGATTAAGGATGTCCATCTTAGAGAAATAATTGCTAGAAAATCTCCACTTCATCCATACCATTTTGATTATCAGGCTGAGAAATTTACTACCTCAGCATCACATTGTAAATGAAAAATATTGAAAACTAAATAAATAATTAAGATATTGCACTTGGTTCTTTTATGGACATTTAGAGTGCTTTTGATAATACCTCACATGAAACCATAGAAAAAGCTATTGAGAGAACGAGAGCTACTATCTCTTAGATCAAAGAAATACTGATAAATAGGAATATGACAGCCACAATAGAAGAACCTAAGGCCACATTAAAAAAAACAAAAAAAAAAAAAACGAATAGATGTCAACAGGAGGAGTTCTTTAACCTCTCTTGTGGACAATAGTAGTTGATAGTCTCCTAAATAAACTATCCAATGAAGGCTTTTAAGTTATAGTTTATGGTAATGACCTAGCTATCATAATAAAAGGTAAGCATGAAACCATATTAATGGACTGCATGCTAATAGCCTTGAGTATTGTTTGGGCATGGTGTCAAGAATAGGGACTAAATATTAATCCAAGCAAGAGCACTATAGCACCCTTCATCAGGAAAAGAGATTTTAACTTTTAAGCAAAACACATTAACATTGTAGAAGGTTAAATATCCAAATACAAAAACTCACGTGGAATGTGCAATTAAACAGAATCCTAAAAACTAATATTTCACTAAGGGCCTGCAAGAGTTTATTTGGAAATAATGGAGGATTAGACCAAAAATGCTAGAATGATTTTTTGACTGCCATGGAGATAATGCTTAACCTTACTGTTGTGGATCAGAGGATTTATTAACAAAAAACACAAACAAGTAAAGGCTTGATACTTCACCAATGGCGGGCACAAAGCTACAGACTGTCAACAGAAACTATCCTTTTAAAGCCAGATACTTCTGTACCAGTGTTGCCACCAACAGTGTTGTTTTGTTTATTATTATTATATTTACAAAGTCACAAGCAATGAGAAATAATAAATCAATTTCTCCAACACTTACTCCCTTGCACATTTGGACACAATAGAGGTTTTAACTAGTGCACTCAGACTATGGCGTACTGATGATTAATTGAAGAAAGAAAGTCATAGGCAGGAATATTTGGACCAAAATGTAGAAGATCCCTTGTTATGGCATCATAGCCAGCTGTCTTCTAAAATTAAATACATGCAATAGAAATAGCTGCTTTAGAAAATTTAATGAATAACCCAAAGGAAAAATAAAATATATGATTTCAGAAAGCCAGGTAGCATTAAAAGCTTTAAATTCCAAAACAATTGCATCATACCTAGTCTGCAATTGATTGTTCACACACGCACACAAACAAACATACTCACACACAATTACCATTTTGTGAGATTTGGTTATTTGGACTCAGGGAACCTAAAAACAAGTATTTCCATTGAAAATTCCGATTTCAAAATTTTCACAGTCCCAATACTTTATCTTACTATATATTTCATAGATAGGTAACTGGAAGTAAATATTAATTTTTTAACTGAAAAAGTAGAAAATATTAATTATTATTATATATATATATATATATATATATATATATATATATATATATATATATATATATATATATATATATATATATATAAATGTTTTTTTGGTGCTAGCCAGTATTTTTAATAGGGCATAAACTTGAGTGTATCAACTAAACAGCAATCCCAAGACATAAGCTTTTTGCATTTTATTTATTTTTTATTTTTTTTTACCCTTTCTGATACCAATGAGAAAATAATTATCCTTCTGACTCGAGTTCACATTCATAAAAGAAAAAAAATGGGCATTTAGCTGCTTTTAGATATCAATAGAGGATATTTTAGGATGAATGTTGCATTTCATCTTTAAACAAATGAATGAACTCTAACTTTCATGGTACCTTAAACTTAATTTCAATATTAATTATGGACAATTCAGTACTTTCTACATCTCTCTTAATAACTATGTGTAGGCTTACAATAAACAGTTTTGTGAGAACCAATGGAAGTTCTTAAGCTTGGTCAAAATGCTTTAATTATTTAGGATTTTTTTTCTAGATTCCAGATTAACTGACCATATTAAAATCCAATAAATAAAGCTGTAAGGCTATTGTAAAAATGATTTCCTCTCTTATCCCATTTTTTTGTGCTCAATATTAAAAATAAAAAGTTATTATATTATTGATAGATTAGACCTATTGCATTTTATGTATGCCCTGTATTTTCCATCACATGATTGTCAGAATATAAAAATTGCAACTGTAGCAATACAAATGTTTGAGGTTATTTGTTAGTCCAGGTGGACACTGATTCATTATACTCTAATCTTAAAATCTCAACTTTTATACATCAATTAACAATAAATTTTCCGAATCATATGAAAACAAAGTACATCAATATATAGAATAGAATAGGAGAATAATTTTATTCTGGGACTAGGTCCCTTAAGAATAACACAATCGAACAAATAAAACAAAAACAGTATCTGGGCCATAAGATATAAAATAAAGATCAATTAATATTTACAATAAAATAATAAGCAAACAATATAAATTCTTGTATTAAAAACAATAATTAATGTTAGCCAAAAATAAAAAAAAAAGCAAGAAAAGAAAAAGAAAGGAAATGAAAAATAATGGACTGATTAGCCAAACTAGTTCATTAAAAACTATTATTTACTTGTGATCTAGATGTAAATCTTAAATTGCAATTTCATATTTAGAGAGTATCATTTTGGAAAGAAAGAAGGTGTTGAAAAAGGAGGAATTTGAATGAGGATCAAGAAGAAGCATGGCGGATATTAGAAGGAAAGAAATTCCAGAGGATAGGCGAGAATGGAACGTCAAATATTTTGGTTCTATGGGAAGGGGTATAGAGGTCAGAAAGGCGGGATCTTGTTTCCTGTGGGTGGACCGAGGATTTAAATTGTAGGAGGCTGTAGATGTAGGAAGGATGCTAGGTGGTGATAGTTTGGTATAGGAAAGATCCGAGAAAATACTGTCTACGGTTGGAGGGGAAGAGCTATTTTAACTCGCCATAAAGATGGGACACATGAACCCGTCTCGAGGTACTGAAGACAAATTTTAAAAAGCAGTTCATGATCCGCTTCAATCTGTCCTCGAGCATCCCCAAGAGGCCTCTGTATACCACACAGTCATAGTCAAAGTGGGGGAAGATAAGGGAGGACATGAGGAGTTTACGGGTAGGTTGTGGAAGAAGATGTCGTGAACGAAGGAATAACTTAAGGGTACTTATCGACTGTCGGGAAATTTGGACGACATGGGGTTTCCAAGTTTTTAATTGAGGAGCTGAAAGTGATGGGGTGATCATTTAGGATTAAACTAGGGAAGGTTGTATTGGATCTAAGGAGGGAATTGGGACCTATGACAATGGCTTGAGTTTTCATAACGTTTAATCTTAATCTATTCAGGTTTGTCCAGGCACTGATTCTATCTAGGTCTTCCTGTAAGTAGTTAAATGCTACTAATAGCTCAGAAAGAGGAAAGGATAAATAAATTTGGAAGTCGTCGGCATATAGGTGGTGGGAACAGTGGTGGATTGAATTAGGAAGATCATTGATATAGGAATTGAAAAGGAGTGTGGAGATATCTGTGTTTACATAGTTTTGGTTAAGAGATTAAGTTTTTTAAAAATATTAATTAACACAATTGGGGGTCTTCTCAGATATTTCATTCCCCATATTTTTTAATCTGTTATTTGTTTTCAGATAATTTAAAACAATTTATAATTATAAATATTGCCTTGATTTTAGGTGAGGCAATTGATGATAAAATAGCCAAATCCAAAACTGTGTTCTGTAGTATAATTATAGTTGAAAAATGAAAAACAAACATTGCAATTTATTTACTAAACAAGAAAATTTATTGATTCTTCAAGGATGAGAAAAAAACAAAACAAAATATTTTAAATGATAGAAATTTAATTAATAGAAATGAAAGGAGTTGACGCTTCCAGAAAGCGTTTAAATTTTTACCAGCTTCAGTATCAGGAGAACAGGAGCGCGAAGGAGGTAATGCTCACTGTTCAGAGTAAATCGCTGTCCAAATAATTGCAACGTATACTCCATGAATGTGTTAATATTATATTTTCACGTTTCTTCTATACATTATGGGCGAATATATATACACGCGTGTGTCGTTTATAAATGTTAAAATTTTCTATAGAATATTAAGACACCAGATAAAACTATTTTTTTCGAACATTTAAAAAAAAAAATCTCAAAACTAGGTTTTTCGTTCATATTTGTATATGGGTGAAATATTTTTTTAATATGTAATACGACTGAATTTTTATAACATTTTGATTGAAGTTCAATATTATTTCAAACATTAATCTTTGTCATTATCCAATCTGTATCTTGCAATCTTCCAATCAGGCAGTATTTTCGTGTATGAGTGGCATTAAAACTCACTTTTCTTGATGATTTTTTTTGTTTTGTTTTGTGAAGTTACTTTTCAATTTAAAAAAACTTGCAACGTATTGAGTGAAGCCCTCACTCATATCAGTACATTTCATATTTTTCCAAAAATTAAAGTTAGACTACAGTGACTTTTTTATTTCGTAATAAAGTTTATATTTCTTATAGTTGTTGGTATTTTTTTTTCGGAATAATTCTTTAAATTTTCATGAATTCCATAATTTTTACCTTTATTCTCACTAATAAAGTACTCCATGTATATTCATTTTGAGCAGAAACTTTTTAATAACCAAATTTTATTTAAGGGTAATTTGTCTATAATCTATTTTATGGTTATTTGAGAACCTACTTCAAACCGCTAAAATTGAGGGAAAATGTTTTACTCAAAGAATTACTAAAATTTAAAACTAACATCAATAACTTTTAAGTTAAGAAATTTATATCTATCAATACAATGTTGTGTTTGAATAGCAAATAAAAATTGTCGTGTCAACATTTACAACAGGTAAGTGAAAAGTTCAAATCCAAAAGAGTTGGTAAAATTAAAATATTTCAGAACAGCCATATCTGGGAAAATTAAAATATTTCAGAATAGGTATAGCTGGGAAAATTAAAATATTTAAAACATTTGGGAAATCCGATCAAAATTGTTAGGGGATTTTTAGATTTTGTTCTCCCCCTCCCCAACAGATTGTTTTAGCAACGTCGCTATTATTTATTACAAACAATAGTGACTAAATTTCGTGGTTTAACACTACTGGAATAATACGAACCTCATACACGACTGGGATATCCTGCCGACACCACTTAGACTGGTTTCTCCTTGTTTCAACCATTGGAGACCAACACATTCAACATCAAACGTTATCGACAAATAATTTTTCGCTTCAGATGAAAGAAAGGTCAGTATAAGCTATACATATAAGCTAAAATATAGGTTAGGGAAAGTAACAATAAAAGAATCATCAAAATCGGACCTGTATTATTAAAGATACAGCGCATCGGATTAACCGGAATTAGCTATTATATCATGAATTTTACACTTTTTTACAATTTTCTCATAAACGTCTCCAACGATTATGATGAAACTTGCCTAATGTCTTCTCCTTAAAGGCCTTTAACTTTTCATTTATGTAGTATATCACCGAGGAAATGCAGCAAAAAAATTATGATGAAAACAATATTTTATTTGCACTTAACTTAAAAAACATGCAATTTATAGTAAATTATGTATAGAACTGTATAAAAGGTTACTAAATTATCTAAAAAACAAAAAAAGAATCATCATAATCGGACCAATAATAGCAAAGATACAGCTCATCGGACGAAGCGGAAATGGTGATTATATCATGGATATTACACTTTTTTACAATTTTCTCATAAACGTCTCCAACGATTATGATGAAACTTACCTAATGTCTTCTCCTTAAAGGCCTTTAACTTTTCATTTATGTAGTATATCACCGAGGAAATGCAGCAAAAAAAATTATGATGAAAACAATATTTTATTTGCGCTTAACTTAAAAAACATGCAATTTATAGTAAATTATGTATAGAACTGTATAAAAGGTTACTAAATTATCTAAAACACAAAAAAAGAATCATTATAATCGGACCAATAATAGCAAAGATAAAGCTCATCGGACTAACCGGAAATGGGAATTATATCATGGATATTACAATTTTCTCGAAAACGTCTCCAAAGATTTTGATGAAACTTGCCTAATGTCTTCTCCTTAAAGGCCTTTAACTTTTCATTTATGTAGTATATCACCGAGGAATTGCAGGAAAAAAAGTTATGATGAAAACAATATTTTATTTGCGCATAGCTTAAAAGTATGCATTTTACGGAAAAATATGTATAGAATATATAGAATGTATGCAAAATATATTTGCAACTTGACGAAGTTAAAATAAGGCATTGTACAGAATTGTTGTACTAAAATTGTTTAAAAAACTGTTTTATTGTACTGAAGTGGGAGAAGATGTGAAGAAGTGAATGCTGCTAAGTTTATTTCAAGTATTGTTTATGTGAACTTTTTAAAATGATATTAAAAAGATAACTATTATAGGACTGTAAGGGAAAGTTGTGTGATGCGCGCACCGCACCAGATTTTTTTAATATAATTTAATTACCTTTCATACAACTATACACACAATTTACCATAAAATGCATACTTTTTAAGCTATGCGCAAATAAAATATTCTTTTCATCAAAACTTCTTTCCCAGCAATTCCTCGGTGATTTATTACATAAATGAAAAGTTAAAGGCTTATTTGAAGAATAATTTAGGCAAGTTTCATCAAAATCGTTAGAGCCGTTTTCGAGAAAAATGTAAAAAAGGGTAAAATCCATTATATAATAGCTATTTCCGGTTAGTCAGATGCGCTGTATCTTTGCTAATAATGGTCCGATTTTGATGATTTTTTTATTGTTTTTTTAGATAATTTAATTAACTTTCATACAATTCTACACATAATTTACCGTAAAATGCATACTTTTTATGCTATGCGCAAATAAAATATTCTTTTCATTATAACTTTTTTCCCTGCAATTCTTCGGTGATTAACTACATAAAAGAAAAGTTAAAGGCCTTTATGAAGAATAATTTAGGCAAATTTCATTAAAATCGTTAGAGCCGTTTTCGAGAAAATTGTTAAAATTTTGATTGAAAATCGATTATATAAAGTGGCACTTCCGGTTAGTTGATTTTTACGAAAAAGTTGCTGTAACATCACAGCCATATACCTACCTTAAATACGTAATTTGAGTATCGGACGACTTTCCGTTTTTGAGCTAGACTGTTCACATACACACAGAAACACAGACCATTTTGCGAGACTCGGTCATTTGGACTCAGTGGACCTTAAAACGTGTATTTCCGTTGAAAACTCAAATTCGAAAATTTTCACGATCGCAATATTTCCCCTTTCTATATACTTCGTATATAGGTAAGAGAAAGTAAAAATCAATAACTAACATATAAAGTTGAAGAAGGCAGAGACGCCCTCCTCCTAAGTCAACGGCGCTACCCCCCTCCCCCTCCACTAGTCGAGGACGCCCCTGCTGGTTATAATGACGATTTTTCCAAGAGAATTGAAGAAAAATGGACGAAGATTTACGTGTTATAAAAATTTCTAGAGAAGAATATTTAGCTTTAATGTCGTCCGTTTCAAGAGAATTTTAAAAATCGGACGAAAATTGGGGTGTTCTGGGGGCAGAATTTAGCTCGTTTTATTTTTCATAATCAGGGTCGAATAGTCAATGTTTTGAACATTACAGGAGCAGAGGTTGGCTTGTTATAATTTCAAGAAAATTATTGAAAATCTGAAGCCAATTCGGCTGTTTTGGTGCTGTCTGGAGCAGAATTCAACTCATTTTAATTTCATGATGTCGTACTACGTTTTTCGTTATCATGATGTCAGCACATAGTCGCCAATGATGTAAAAGTCCATGTGAGAGCGTTTGGTTCCCTGTGGATACCGAACTGGAACCTGAGGTTTTCTGACAGATATTTTGCCCAAAACCTTGGTTTTCCATTTAGACAAAATGCTATACACTTGATGTCCATAAAATATTTCTCTACTATTAGTCTTTAAGCCGTTATAGCCCGCAGAAAATTAGGCTTAATTCCCAAAAATTGATAAAAACGCGATTTAAGGCTCTTTACGTCCGATTTCTATAAAAACTATCCAGGGTTACGCTACTTATGATCATACATGATATTAAACTTCATGGAAGTTACATTAATATTTGGTGTATCTGAATAAGCAGAGGCCCAACAAATTTAGCTTTACCTCTTAGTTGTTGGATTTCAGTAAAAAAAAAAAAAAAAAAAAAAAAAAAGAAAATATGACGACCAGAAAGCGATTATATTCATCATACTCTCCAATGCACGCTGTTAACTATCAAACTTTGTAAAAGCATATTATGTTCTTACATAATATATGTAATTTCGTCCTCTTCGATGAATGTAAATAGATGTTTTTACTTTAAAACTTGAACTTAATTTTAAAATTGTTCAATCTAATAGTTTTGAATTTATCGATAGTAGTAGATTTTTAGGATTTTGCGATGCCTTTTGAAAGCCTCTACTAACTTCGAGTTATAATGAAAGCCTTAGCTTCAACTAAAAAAGACCAATGACATTATTAAGAACTCAACAATTTTAACGAATGTAAATATGCGTCAAGTAAAATTTTTAACCCGGCAGAAACGGTTTCCACAGGGAACCAAACGCTCTCACATGGACTTTTACATCATTGGCGACCATTTTAACTTCGTCAAGTTGCAAATATATTTTGTATACATTCTATATATTCTCTACATATTTTCCCGTAAAATGCATACTTTTTAAGCTATGCGTAAATAAAATATTGTTTTCATCATAACTTTTTTTCCTGAAATTCCTCGGTGATTTACTACATAAACGAAAAGTTAAAGATCTTTATGAAGAATAATTTCGGCAAGTTTCATCAAAATCGTTAGAGCCGTTTTCGAGAAAATTGTAAACAATTGTAATATCCAATATATAATTACCATTTCCTGTTAGTCCGATGAGCTGTATCTTTGCTATTATTGGTCCGATTATGATGATTCTTTTTTTGTTTTTTAGATAATTTAGTAACCTTTTATACAGTTCTATACATAATATACTATAAATTGCATGTTTTTTATGTTAAGCGCAAATAAAATATTCTATTCATCATAACTTTTTTCTCTGCATTTCCTCGGTAATAGATCACATATATGAAAAGTTAAAGGTCTTTATGAAGAATAATTTAGGCAAATTTCATCAAAATCGTTAGAGCCGTTTTAAAAGAAAGTGTAAAATCGATTATATAAAGTGGCATTTCCGGTTAGTCGATTTTGACGAAAATGTTGCTGTAACATCACATGCATCTGCCAACCTTAAATACGTAATTTCAGTATCGTATGACTTTTCGTTTTTGAGCTAGACTAATCACAGACAGGACACACAGACACACAGACCATTTTGCGAGACTTGGTCATTTGGACTCAGGGGGGACCTTTCCATGGAAACTAAATGAAATTTCCTTGGAAACTAAATGGAAACTTTTAAGTTTATTTCAAATAAGGAAGGAAGTTAAAGTTATGTGATGCGCGTACCAGATTTTTTTTTGTTTTGAGTCAGATATTAATTTATGTTTCTTTTGAACATTTTATTTCTTACATTAGTTTTAAGTCAGATATTAATTTATGTTTCTTTTAAAATTTTTATTTCCTACATTAGTTTTAAGTCAGATATTAATTTATGTTTCTATTAAACATTTTATTTCCTATATTAGTTTTAAGTCAATTGGATTATTGCCCATCTCTAACTATTAGGTTCCGAAATTCTTCGTTATAGGTATCTTATCACAAAGAGAATTAGATTAACTTCAGGCTTCTATGCTGGACAATTTATTACCGAAGTATTAATTAAATAAAAATAAAATAAACTAAGCTAAAGTAACAAAGTAAACTACAAAAGTATACACATTTTCATATATTTTTTTTAAATTTAAACATATTATCTTGAAAAATATTATATATATATATATATATATATATATATATATATATATATATATATATATATATATATATATATATATATATATATATATATAATATTCAAGTGTAATACAATATGTTATAATTACTGGACGGTGAAAAATGGTTATTTATCTTTTAGTCCAACCAACGAATTGCCTTAAAATTGATAAATAGACAAATAACATTTAAATTGTGATAGACAACTTAAAAATTTCCCTTATTTAAAATTTGGTTAGTTAAAAGTTTAAATGACCTAAGTGTAAAGTCTTTATGTGCGTGAATAAATATAAAAATTAAGAACTTCAAGAAAATGTAAAGAATTTTTCCGAAAAAAAAATGATTAACAGCTATAAGAACAATATACTTTATAAGGAAATGAAAAAGTCGCTGTATTCTAACTTTACTTTTACGAAAAAATATGAAATGTGCTGAGTGAGGTTACATTCAGCACATTATATTCTTTTAAATTGAAAAATTAACTTAAAAAACAAACACGTCTGTAAGAAATAAGCGTTTTAATGCCCCTCAAACTATGTAAATATGTATATTTATATATAAACAATAAACTTTAGTTGTGAAAAATTTATTTAAAGTTTCGAAAACATAATTTTATCTGTTGTTTCAATATTCCATTAAAAAAATTATCTTAAAAAAGTAGATAAATGTATTTAATTATATTTTATATAAGAATAAAAACATTTTAAATAAATAGGCTTATTCATGTGTGTACACAAACTATATTTATAAATATATATACTCATATATACACATAAAATATAAAAAAAAAATCTGAAAATATAATATTAACATATTCATTGAGAATACTTTGCAATTAAGTCAGTGATTGACTGAGAACAGTGATCATTACCTCCTTCGCGCTCCTGCTCTTCTGATACTGGAGCTAGTCAGAATTCTAACGCTTTCTGGTAGCGTCAACCGTCGTCCTCCCCCTTATTTCTAGAATTTAATTTATTTTTTGATCTTTTGATTTTTTGCCATCATTGAGCAATTTAAATCAATAAAAATTAAATAAATAAAAAATTGCAGACGTCTATAAATTGTGATGTTTAATAAATCAATTGCAATATTTGTTTTTAATAATTTCTTTTCTTAACAATATTGACATTTTAGAATACAGCTCTGCTATCACGGATTTTGCCATTTTATCATTAGTTGCATCATAATAATACATTTATAGTAATATAGCTTTCAAGGGTTAATTTTGTCTTCTAATCTTTCTCCTCCAGAACCCTTAATATTCACTTGATAATCGAATTCTTGAAATAACCCATCAAACTTTGTACTTCTTTTATTTACTTAATTCATTTTTATCCACATTTCAGACTTAGTTTCCCATTTTCTAACCATCTTCTCTAAACAAAAACTTCTTCTGCATATTGATTGCTCTTCTTATCATCACGGATTTTGCTCCAATTATACTTCTATTTAGCATTTCCTTATATTATGCTTAAACTAAATTGTACATTTGTCCAATATCTTATTATCATCATTAACAGCTTATAAAAAGAAATAGATCAAAATGGGTAACTAAGTTTGAAACTGACACGTTAGTTGTGGAATTATTGAATCAGTTTCGAACTTAGTTGCCCATCTTAATCTATTTCTTAATTACCTCTTAAGAGCTAAGCATCAAACCATATCAATAGAATGTATGCAAAAAGCCTTGTGTATTATTTAGGCATTGTGTCAAGAACAGGAACAAAATATTAATCCAAGCAAAACCACTACAGTACTTGTAAGCTAAGAAGATCTTGCCTCAGACAAAATCATATGGGCAATAAACAGCTTTTAACACTACAAAGCATCTTGGGAAGATGGAATAATTCCTGCACATCTACTATATGGAAAAGGAAAACTAGTCCAAGCCCTAAGGAAATTATTCAGAGCAAGCTAAACTGTAAGATATATCCCAAAAATAAGAGAGGCCAATGTGGTGTTAATTCCAAAAATTGGAAATAATTATAAATTTCATCCAAAACACCAATGAAACATAATATACACATGACATGAAACAATTAAAAAGCTATAAAAAGAACAAGAGCTATTGTACTATCTCTTAGATCAAAGAAACATTGATAAACAGAAATATTACTGCCACAATAGAACCTAAGGAATGGATGCAAAAAGCCTTGTTTGGGCATGGTGTCAAGAACAGGGACTGAATATTAATCTAAGCAAAACCACTATAGTACCCTTCACCAGGAAAAGGAATTTTAACTTTGAATCTCCTCAAGGAAGATTTCACAATGGACCTGAAAGAGTTTATTTGGAAAAATGTGAAATTAAATCAAAAATGCTAGAATGATTTTTGATAGCCAAGGAGATAATGCATACTCCCTCCACCATACTATACTCCACCATACCATACTCCATTGCACATTTGGATACAATGGAGGCTTTAACTAGTGCATTCAGACTATGGTGTTCTGATGGATCAATTAAAGAAGGAAAGTCAGGGGCAGGAGTGTTTCATACCCATCATACCCAACTGTCTTCTAAAGTTAAATACATGCAATAGAAATAGCTGCTCTAAAAAATTTAAAGATAACCAGAAGGAAAAATAAAATATATCATTTCAGAGAGCCAGGTGGCATTGAAGACTTTTAATTCCTAAACAATAGCATCATACCTAGTCTGCAATTGCTTTGATTTCCTAAAGCAGCTAGCTAGAGGGAATAAACTAATGAAGACACTAAGACATTGAAGGCTAAAAGATGATAGTGGTAGCTTAGGTAGGGCTCTGATATGATTTTAATTAGCCCAGAGCCATACTGCAACATATCAAATAGTATGCCCAGTAAAGAAATTGAATCCTAGGAAATGAAGAAGGGTATACTGGGTTTCAAAATCTGGATTGAAATAATTTATGTTTTTTATCAATATATCAAAGGTTAGTTTTACCTGAACCTGCAAAATGATCGAGTTTAGAACAGTAGCAGGTCTCCTCACGGGCCACCATCCATCAAAATATCTCAATGACTTACTTACATGTCAATTATTAGCAAATTCTAATCCAATTTATTTAAAGGAGTGTTCAAAGCAATTTTGGTACGGATGGTAATGAAGGAAGCTCATGAAATGTTTATCACTTTTACAGAGGGTAAACTAAAATAAAAAAACTGTAAATTATTACACATTGGTTTATTATTTCCAAATAGTTATATTTCAGAAATATATGGTGTGTCCATACTCACGACTTTCCTTATCGCTTTGGTTTAAAGTCCAAACAATTAGATTATCTTTCAAATGAGCATCTGGAATGTTTTGGGAGATATAACTTTTTGGAGTTATCAAATAACTAACCAAAGGTGAACTGGTTTCTCAGGAATATGTACAGAATACTTTATAAAACTCATCTACCAACTTTAGATAAGAAATTAATCGCAGAATAATGGCTGGTAATAGAGCCCACTATGCAAAGCTGAAACTTCTCAAGTCCTAACTGTTGTCTAAAGCAACAAAATTAAAATTATGAACCTATCCAGCGAAAACTTAGTGTTCGTCCCAAGACAGTAAACTGAGAGTTTTCGAAAATAATTGTATCAAAGCAAGCAGGCGAAGATGTTTAGGATATATATCAGAATGTAGGATGAAATGGTACAGAGGAAAATGTTGGAGGTGCACATCAGTAGGAAAACAAAAAGGGGTAGACCAAGAAGCTGGTGGAAGTATCTGAATGAAGGATGAAGTAGAGAGAGATGTAAGGAAGCTGGGAGACCTCAATTGAAAACTCAGGAGACCAAGGATTATGCACACATGTAGCACTGGCAGTTAGTCTAAAAAAGTTCAATATGCATAATCTCAGCTAGTACTGGTCAAATTTCAATAATTTTTTTGTCGAGAATTTTATTACCTTCTGGTTGACCTCGACAAAAAAAAAGGGGATGCATTGGGTCCTTCTTGTTTTTTTCAATTATATTTCGAAAACGATGCGTCGTACAGAAAAATGTGACCTATCCAAAATTAAACCTGGTAATATTTCCTTTAAGTATGTTAATGTTATTTTTTTTGTTATCTGTTATAGCATTCAAGATATTTGCTACAAAATCCTGAGTTACAGGAATATAAAATCCCCAATCGGTCGTCATTTTGAAACGAAAAGACGGATTGTAATGTCGAGTTGCGAGGATTATTCTGGGATGATTTGATCTGTGACTTTGGTTCCAAGTCTCAAGAATATGGATTCAATAGCCTCGGACAAAAACCGCAGATGGCGAACGGCAGACAGGGGATGTACCGATTTTTTTTGTATTTGATATTTAGATTCTATATATCTTGAAATGTAAAACATCAAATTTGAAGGGGGAGGGGTTTAAATTTGTATTTATTCTTACTTGATTACAAAGGTTCATTATTGAAAATAATAAACCAAAAAATTGGTGGATCTTTACTGCAACAGTGCTATATGTATAAATAATACTATAAACAATCATATTTTACTTAAGAAGATATAGTACAAACACCATTTTAGAAACTATTGTGTTAAATAGATTTTGATTGAGAAATTTATTGAATTAATTATTATGAGAAAGTTTCAAATACTGTACCAAAAAGTAAATAAAAAATCAAAGTATGGTCTGCAAGGTGGAAGAACCTATGAAATATATAAAATATAGAATATGCTGGTGCCAAAGCTCTGGAAAATACAATAAAACTATTTATTTCATCCTTGCTGAATAATATTTTTTTATGAAAAATATACACAAACCTCATTTTGTGAGAATTGGTTATTTGGACCAATAAAATGAAATAAAATATGTAATGAAATATGTATTTCCATTGACAAATTGGATTTGAAATTTTTCACAATTGCAATATTTTCCCTTACTATATATTTCATAGATTGGTATACGAAATTAAATATTTTAAAAAAGTTGAAATTATTAATTATTATTATATATATATTTTTTGTTGGTATGAATGAACACTAACTTTCATGGTACCATAAACTTAATTTCAATAATAATCATGGAGAATTAAATACCTTCTACACCTCTTCTAATAACTAAGTGTAGGCCTGTGATAAACACTTTTGTGACAGCCAATAGAAATACTTAAGCTTTGTCTAAACACTGCTTATTTTTTTTTTTTTTTCTAGATTCCAGATTAACTGACCATTTTAATATGCTAATAAATAAAGCTGTAAGGGCATTGCAAAAATCATTTCCTCTCTTTTCCAACATTTTTTGGCTCAATATTAAAAATAAAATGTTATTATATCACTTATGGATTATATCTGTTGTATTTTATATATGCCTTGTATTATCCATAACATGATTGTCAAACTATAAAACATTGCAACTATAGCAATACAAATGCAGTTTTTCCATTTGGCAGTTATTCCAGGTGGACATTGATAGATCTAATACATTATAATCTAATGCATATTATAATTAGAGTATAATAATTCTATTCATTATATTTTAATAGTATCTCAACTTTTATATATCAATTAACAATCAATTTTCTAGCATATAAAAGGTATTGTCGAATATACTAAAGTTGATCTATCTTATAATAACCCGAAACGCTTAAACACATTTTACTGTAAATTACTTTATTATATATGCACATATTTTTTCTTTTTTAGATGAATTTATCTCTATTGTATTACTTTCTTTTTTAGTTATATTAGAAATCTTTGACTATTGTAATCCTGATATAGAGAGTATAAAAACTTGGGCTTGAAATCTGATGAATGTATAGTAAAATTTGATATATTTGTGTGTTGTTAAACGATCATTAAATGAAAAAAAATAAAAATAAATCTAGTAATATTTTTACTTACCCTTGGATTTAAATTTTTTTTTTTATATTTATTCATTTGCTTAGTGAAAAAAATGTCATAACTCCATTGATATAAAAATTAATTTTTCGAATCTGAGAAATTGAATCACAAGGATAATAATTTTATAATTTCCCCAAATTGGTAAAAAGAAAGTCTAAAAATAACAAAAAGGATTATCTTGGCAATCATCTATTTAGTTGGTGCAAACGAGTTCAAGTCCAATTCAAAATATTGACTATAAACAAAAAACAATAATAATGATTAATATTACTCTACCTTGTAAGTGTGTTTAACCAAAATATTCATGGTCCAGTTGGAAATTGTTTTTTATATACAGTTTGGAAAAAAAAATTCACAATGTATAAAGACAAAAAACAAACGAAAATTGTATGAAATTATCTCATAGTCATTAAATATTTTTTAATTTAACTGTTATTATTGTTAAAAAATTACAATCGACCACATGACAATAAATAATAGATATATATATATATATATATATATATATATATATATATATATATATATATATATATATAAGTATTTACATCATATTTAGACATTCAAATTAAATTTTAAATTTATAATAGCTGAACTTTACATAAAATTCATCATTACTATTATTGATATTACGGAATTATATGCACACTCCCCGAAAAAATTATAGGCCACTCCTATTTTGTATGATTATCGTTCATTTTAGTAATATTATAGGTTATTATAACATAGCAAATAACAAACAAAAAACGACATTTTCATGAAACAAATTTATTTTTGAATGAAATAAAAAACAAAAATGAAAATACAGTGCAACAAAAATTTAGGTCAGTCTATCTGTATTTACCAATTACCTCAGCAGTTTGTTGATTTTGTAGGAATTCAGTAGTGTGTTGATCCACCCTTGTTGTGTAAGACATCCACCTATCGCTTTGGAAGAGATTTGGTCCACTTTTCTACAATGCAAGTTTTGAGTTCCTCTATGGAGTTTAACTGTTTATGTTGTGCATAAACTGTTCAAGAAAGTTCTCCCAGACAGTTCTCAACATTGTGTGTACAGGTGCATTGTGTTGCAGAAAGATGAACCTCCCTTTTGTCAACTCTTCTCCTCTTTGAACAATCTGTTGTTGAATAATTTTTCTATATTTTTTTGCCGAAAAGAATGTTTATTAAGTCTTTCCGGTGTACCCTATCCCAGCTCAAACCATGAAACTCCCTCTGCCCATTTAATGTTTGCTTAAAAATATTTTTTCATTCTGTAAATCATGAAAATAATATCATTATCCGTGAGGACCGTCCAGTTTAAAACTTTTTTCATTACTAAATATAACTATTTTCCACCTATTTCTCCATGAGATTTATTCAGTTACCAATTGCTTTCTATTGGCCTTATGGGCTTTAGAAAGGCCGGGTTTTGTCCTCAGTTTTACCTGCTTATGAAGTTTTTCAAAATACGTTTGACATTTCTAATTTTTGTTTGTTCACAGGCTTGTTCACAAATCTCCTTGCTGAAGAGTTGGATGCTTGGCATAGAATGGCTTTTCATTCTTGTGCATTTGTAGCCGTTGGCCTGCCTACCTGTGGAATTCTTTATATAATCATCATCAACAAAATTTCTTATATCGTGTCTACTTCTAATTAAAGATTGAGCCATTTTCGATGCTCAATTTTTTTTTGTGTAATGCTTTAATAACGTCCATCTTACATTATATAGCAAAACTGAATTCTATAGTATAAATATAGTTGAAAAAAAAACAAACATTGTAATTTGTTTACTAAACTAGAAAATTTATTGACGTCCGCAATTTTTTTCTTAATTAACTTTTATTGATTTAAATTCTTCAATGATGTGAAAAAACATAACAAATATTTTAAATGATCGAAATTTTTAGAAATGGAAGGTACGGGAGGAGGGAGGAGTTGACGCTTCCAGAAAGCGTTAAAATTTAGACCAGCTCTAGTATCAGGAGGACGGGAGCGCCAAGAAGGTGATGCTCACTGTTCGAAATCAATTGCTGTCCAAATAATAGACGTGTACTCCATAAATGTATTAATATTGTATTTTTACACATTTCTTCTACACATTCTGGGTATATATAAGAATATATATATAGCTTGTATCGCTTATAAATGACAAATGTTTCTATGAAATATTAATAATCCAGATAAAACTATGTTTTCGAATTTTCACAAAAATATTTTAACAACTAGGTTTTTTGTTTATATATGTATATGAGTTATTTTTTTTTTTTTTTAATATTTAATACGACTAGATTTTTAAAACATTTTGATTAAATTTCAATATTATTTCAAGCATTAATTTTTGCCATTATCCACCCTGTATAGTATTCAGATGGTATTTTCGTGTGTGAGAGGCATTAAAACACACGTTTCTTACTGTTTTTTTTTGTTTTGTTTTTTGAGAAGTTAATTTTCAATTTAAAAAACTTGTAACGTATTGTGTGAAGCCCTCAATTCCACTAATACATTTCATGTCATCCTGAAAATTAAAGTTAGTATATTGCAAAGATCTGTTTCAAATACAATTAAAATTATTTAAATAATAAATAATTAGTTGATGTCCGCATGATGGTATAGATCAATCTAATTAGGGATTGATAAATTATTTGCCACTTCTATAATTTTGCTTTTATTGAAAACTAGTTTCGAATGTAATACATACATCTTCAGTTCTAAATACACACAAAAATTCAAAAATAGGCGATTCAAAATACAGTTTGGTATTATTATACATATTAAATTAAATGTAATATAAATTAGTATTATAAAATATTTATGAATTATGACTTTAATTAAGACAAGAAATCAAATACATGTTGGTACTCACCAAGGTTTAAGTAGATTATAACAAACAGAGTTCGATGATTCTGAAATCACTTTTTGAATTGGATTTTTGATCGTGCATGCGTATTTCGCTTTTCCGTTACTGCTGAAGTTTTCGTCGTTGTAGGGATCGTTTACTACTTTTTCGAGAGTTATGATTTCATTTTTTGAATTTGATTTTTTGTAGCGCATGCGCATTTCGCTTTTCCATTACTGTAAAAGTTTTCTTCTATATAGGGACCGTTTATTAGGTTTATGAGGATTCTGATTTCATTTTTTGAAAACATTTTGCTGTTTTTTAGTTTCTTTTTCCTATAACGTAAGTAGCGCAATCTTGTCCATAACAAAAATTGACTTATGAAGTTCTATTTTCTCAACTCACATTTGACTCTGTAGAAATGTATTTATTTATTTAATAATTATATACACAAATTTAATTATTAGTTATTATCGTTGGCAGTGGGGAGTAATCCAATGCCACTTAAAAACTATACAAAAAAAAAGAAAAAAAAAAGTAATTATCATACGTAAATTCATTTATTTAATAATGAAAAACTGAATCAAAACCCTCGAAACCCTATTTAACGACTTCTTAGTATTTAGTCGTAATTATTACTATTTACAATCAAAACAATGGATTAACTAAAATGTCAGAATTTGCATGGGACAAAAGTATATATAGGCCAAGCTCAGCTTTCATCTTAATCTCGATTAAAAGACAGCGTGAATTATGTTTTAAAACATTTAATTCATTCTGTGAATACTAATTTTCTATTTGATTATGTAATTAAATTCAACTAAATAATGCCACATTGAAGTATGTTATCGGAGAGTGAAAGGGACGTTGTTTAAGCATTTCACGAAAATAGCTCGAAGCAAATGAATAAATATTAATATATATAGCATTTCCGAGTCAATTGTAATCATGTGTCAATCGGGTTTTCGGTCGCGCATGCGCATTTCTATTTTCCGTTGCTGTTGAATATTCCATGATCAAGGGATCGTTTATTAGGTTTTCGAGAGTACTGATTCCATTTATAAAAATATTATTAAAATATTTAAGAACAGGCATAGCTAGGAAAATTTAATTATTTAAGACTAGGTAAAGTCAGGAAAATTAAAATATTTAATATACTTGGGAAATCCGATTTTGTTCACAAAATTACCTTCTCAGGCACTGAGAGAAATGCGAACAGTGTCATCGATTATTTCATATACAGTCGAGACATCAGAGGGTATTTTACAGGTTACATCTGTAAAAGTAGAGCTAAGGATTCGCCTCCAGGAAGTAGACGCGAATGCAAGCCTGGACACTATGTGGAATCTCATTAAAAGCAGCAATCTGCAAGCAGCTAAGTTAGTCTGTGGAGTGAAAAAGGTCTGCACAGGAAATAAACGTACTTCGTGGTGGAATGAAGATCTCAGGATACAAGTAAAGGGGAAGAAAATGGCGTGGAAGGAATACTACCAAGATAAAGCACCTGAGAAGTGGCAGGCCTATGTGGTGGTTCGAAACAGGGTAAAAGAGACAGTTAGAAAGGCGAAGCAGAAGTCATGGGAAGAATTTGGAAAGAAGATGGATCAAGGCCACCAGGAGAACATAAACTCTTCTGGAGAAAGATAAAAGCTTTGAGAGGGCGTAATAGCAAAGCAGTAAGGAACATGAAGGATGAACAAGGTTAGGTGATCTCGGAAGACAAAGCTATCCTGGAGAATAATTACAGGAAACAATTCGGTACTAATGATCACCATTCAACGAGTCGGAGTGGACCTTGGAATGAGGAGGAGTATGACGACATGATAGAAGAGAAAGAGATCGAAAGAACAATAGCTAAAATGAAAACAGGGAAAGCACCAGGTCGGGGTAACATAGTGGTCGAAATGGTGAAATATGGGGGCCCTGAATTGGAGCGTTTTATTATATATATATATATATATATATATATATATATATATATATATATATATATATATATATATATATTAGCGTTTTAAGCTCTCTTCCAGAAAGCCTGGGATGAGAAAAGGATCCCAATAGATCGGGAAAATAACATCATAATTCCCATCCACAAGAAAGGATGCCAGGCTGAATGTTCCAACTACCGACCAATATGCCTATCACCGGTCATCTACAAATTGTACACCTCTATTCTGGAGAGTCGGCTTAGACCACTGGTGGAGCTCCAAATTGGAGAAGAACAAGTGGGGTTCAGACCAGGACGACAAACTCAAGATCATGTCTTCACATTAAGAAATATCCACCAGAAATCCTAGAACCGGGACAAGAATATGAGCTGCCCTCAGAAATAAGAAGATACCGAAGAACTTGGTATAGGCCATTAAATCGACATATCAGGAGAATAAAGGAATTGTTAGGCTCAATGGATTAGAGTCCGACAATTTTAACATGACGAAGAGGGTCAAGCAGACAGACAGTTTGAGCCCGTTGTTATTCCTCCTATTCGTGGATGAGTTGGCATCCATATGTAGGAGAAGAACTGAGAGGACGTTTCTGGGGCGAAGAAATCTAAACCCAGTAGTAGTCCTCTATACGGACGATATAGTGCTGATTCCTGACTCGGTCAAAAAGCTGCAGCAAGCGGTGATGGAATGGTATGAATAACTCTGTCAAAAAGGAATGAGAATCAATGCCAGTAAAAGTAAGGTCCCACAAGTGGGTAGGCGGCAGGAAGAAGAGGTGCACATATTCTGCAATGAGGAGGAAATGGAAGTGGTGACGGAATTCACTTAGTCAGTCTACCTGCCGATACTACTGTATGGAGCTGAAAGCTGGATATTGATGGGGAGACAGGAAAGCAGAGTTACCGCGTCAGAAATGAGGTACTTGAGAAGAGTGACGGGACTGCGTTCGCGACGAGAGGATTCGACAAGAATTGATGATTGCCCCGCTAAAAGAGCTCCTGGAAATCAGGACACTGAAATGAGTGACCACCGGGATCCTCTCAAGACGATGGACTACATGCCGGAAAAGACCTCGAGGACGCCCAAGGATGTCCTATCTGGAGTACATGGATCGCCTTAGTCGAAAAGAGGAAAAGATCTCCAACAGGCCAGAAACCTAGCAAGATACCGGGATGAGTTCGGCTCCTGGCTGGACGCTTCCCTACGCTAAAACGCACTATAGGGAGAAGCGAAAGAAGAAGAAGAAGGGAAATCCGAAGAAAATTGTAGGAGATTTTTAGATTTTGCTCTCCCTCTCCCCAACAGATTGTTTTAGCAACGTCCCTGGTTATTATTAATTACAAACAATAGTGAGTCGGTCTCATATAGTCCAATGCTAACTATATTTTGTGGTATGAGTAAGAAGATAAGGGTAAAACGAAGCTCCTACACGACTAGGACATCCTGCCGACACCACTTAGACTGGTTTCAATCTCAAGACATTGAACAGCAAACGTTTTTGACATATAATTTTTCGCTTCAGATGAAAGCAATATAGGCTAACAATATGCTTCTGGCCGGTGCGTTATATTTAGCTGCTACGCTCCTAATATCAATATTTCGTTTAATATCTATTAAGTCAATAGTTAATTTCAGTTTATTCAAATATGAGTTTTTGCTTTCACTTACCTATATATGAAATATATAGTAAG
Source organism: Rhaphigaster nebulosa (assembly GCA_948150685.1). NCBI lineage: Eukaryota > Metazoa > Arthropoda > Insecta > Hemiptera > Pentatomidae > Rhaphigaster > Rhaphigaster nebulosa. The sequence goes on from OX411307.1 coordinate 136,119,314, forward strand.
GGAAAGTATTACGATCGTGAAAAATTTCGAATTCCAGTTTCTAACAAAAATACACGTTTTAAGGTCTCCTGAGTCATAAATACCAAATCTCGCAAAAGGGCCAATGCATGCATATGCGTATCTGTGTGTGAGCAGCGTAGCTCGAAAACGAAAATTTGTACGAAACTGAAATTACATATTTAAGGTGCATATTGCTTCGATGTTACAGCAACATTTTCGCTAAAATCGACTTACCGAAAGTGCCACTTCATATCATTAATTTAACACTTTTTTACAATTTTCTCGAAAACGGCATTAACGATCTTGATGAAACTTGTCTAAAGTCTTCTCCTTCTAGCCCTTTAGCTTTTCATGTATTTAATATATCACCGAGGCATATATCATGCAGGCAAAAAAGTTATAACGAATAGAAAATTTTATTTTCATATAACTCAAAAAGTATGCAGTTTATGGTAAACGATACCGTATATTATCACATGGTAGGTAATAAAATTCCCTACAAAATAAAAATAAAAAAATCAAAAAAAAAAAATCGGACTAGCATTAGCAAAGATATAGCATATTGGATTTAACGGAAGTGGCATCTTATATCGTCGATTTACACGAAACAAAAATTAAATATTTAAGGTTGGTAAGTATATATGCTTAGAAAGTTACAGCAACATTTTCCCTAAAATCGACTCACCAGAAGTGGTACTTTATATCTTCGATTTTACACTTGTCTCCAATTTTCTCGAAAAAAGGCTCAAATGATTTTGATGAAACTCGTTATAACAATTTACAATTAAATGGTCTTTAATATCAGATAGGTTTTATCTTCATTGAAATAGTCTGACAGTGCTTAAATGTCGAATTATCAAAATGACTTGCTCTAATGCACCTTCAATTTTGTTTATTTGAAATAATTAACCTTTTCTCATTGTTATTAGAAATAAAAAATGGATAAATATAAACTATATTTGAATATGAAATAATTTGATATTTATCTTAAGAAGAAAAAAAATGAGAAATATTTTCCCAGATTAAAAACAAGTTTCCGAAAATATGAATAGTATTATATATGTATAATATACCGTTGGAAAGCAAAAAAATTTATAAAAACTAATACCTAATATACAAAGGTTTAGAAGGTAGTGGGGAGGGACGAAACCCGCATAAAATTCAGTAATTATTGCAAATAATAATTTATACTTTTATACCATTTGATGGAAGCTAAATGTTTCCATGGAAACTAAATGAAATTACCTTGAAACTAAATGGAAACTTTTAAATTTATTTCAAATAAGGAGTTAAGTGAAAGTTGGATGATGCGCGCACCAGATTTTTTTTTGTTTTAAATCAGATATTAATTTTTAATGTCTTTTAAACATTTTATTTCCTACATTAGTTTTAAGTCAGATATTAATTTATATTTTTTTCAAACATTTTATTTACTATATTAGTTTTCAGTCAATTTGAGTATTGCCCATCTCTAATTATTAGTTTCCGAAATTCTTCGTTATAGGTATCTTATCACAAAAAGAATGAGATTAACTTCAGAGATCTGTGCTGGTCAATTTATTAACGAAATAATATATTAAATAAAAATAAAATAAATTAAGCCGAAGTAACAAAGTAAACTACAGAAATATGCGGCATTTTCATTTTTTTTTTTTTAAATTAATAGGAATTATCAAGAAAAAATATTTAATTTCAATTGTGATACAATATGTTATAAGCACTGGACGGTAAAAAATGGTTTCTTATCATTTAGTCCAATCAAGAATTACCTTAAAATTGACAAATAAACAACCTTTAAATTGTAATAGACAACTTAAAAATTTCCCTTATTTAAAATTTGGTTAGTTAAAAGTTTATATTCAAAATGAACATAAATGGAGTACTAAGAACTGTTCACTAAGTTTAAAGTCTTTATGTGAATGAAAAGATTATGAACTTCAAGAAAATGTAAAGAATTTTTCCAAAAACAAAATGATTAGCAGCTATTAGAAAAATAAACTTTATAAGGAAATTCAAAAGTTGCTGTATTCTAACTTTAATTTTCGGGAAAATGTAAAAGATGCTGATCGAGGATTTTATTCAGCACATTACAAGTTTTTTAAATTGAAAAATTAACTTCTCAAAAATACAAACACGTCAGTAAGAAATGTGTGTTTTAATGCCCCTCAAATACGAAAATACTACATGAATGCTAGGTGCCGGGTGGATAATTACAAAGATTAATATTTGAAATAACATGGAGTTGCAATAAAAATCTTAATAAAAATAATTCGTATTAACTATTGTTAAACAAATTCATAATTAACTAATATATATTTATATATAAACGATAAATTTTATTAGTGAAAAATTTATTTAAAGTTTTGAAAACATCTTTTTTTTCTGTTGTATCAATATTCCATTAAAAACATTATCTTAAAAATTAGATAAACGTATTTTATAATATAATAAAAAAAATTTAAATAAATATATTTATTCATGCATGCACACAGGCTATATATGTATATAAATATACATACTCATATAGACACATACAATATAAAAGAAACATATGAAAATATTTTATTAACATATTCTCTGGAACAGGTTGCAATTGAATCAGCGAGAGACTTTGAACAGTGAGCATTACCTCCTTCGCGCTCCTGCTCTCCTGTTACTGGGGCAGGTCAAAATTTTGACGCTTTCTGGAAGCGTCAATCAAGTTCCTTCCCCTTTATTTCTAGAATTAATTTTTTTTTTATCTTTTGACTTTTTCCCATCATTGAGGAATTTAAACCAATAAAAAATAGATACGAAAAAATGCAGACGTTTATCAATTGTAATGTATAGTAAATAAACTACAACATTTGTTTTTAACAAATTTTTTTTCTCAACAATATTGATAGTTTAGAATACAGCTTTGCTATCACAAATTTTGCCATTTTATCATTAGTTCCATCGTAATAATAATACATTTATAGTAATATAGCATTCAAGGGTTAATTTTATCTTCTAATTTTAATTCTTCAAGATGATTAATGGCGTTGGCTATACCTCTCCAAAATTGATTTGTCCTCCAGTATCATTAATATTTACTTAATTAATTTCTATCGACATTTCGGACTAAGTTTCTTATTATCAAACCATCTTCTCTCAACAAAAACATCTTTTGTATATACTGCCTTTCTTATAATCACAGATTTTGCTCCATTTATGCTTCTATTTACCATTTTTTTATATTACGCTTAAACTAAATTGTACATTCGTCTAATATCTGATTATCATCATTAAAAGTTTATAAAAAATGTATTAAAATATGCAACTAAGTTCGAAACTGACTCGTCGTTGTGGAATTACCGAGTCAGTTTCGAACTTAGTTTTCCATTAAGAATTGGATTGAGATCCATTTCTTAAATACCTCTTAAGAGGTAAGCATGAAACCATATTAATGGAATGCATGCAAAAAGCCTTGAGTATTGTTTGGGCATGGTGTCAAGAACAGGGACTAAATATTAATCTAAGCAAAACCACTATAGTACCTGTAAGCTAATAAGATCGTGCCTCAGACAAAATCATATGGGCAATAAACAGCTTTTAACACTACAAAGCATATTCAGGGCAAGCTAAATAGTAGGATATATCCCAAAAATAAGAGAGGTCAATGTGGTATTAATTCCAAAAATTGGAAATAATTATAAATGTCATCCAAAAGACCAATGAAACATAATATACACATGACATGAAACAATATAAAAGCTATAAAGAGAACAAGAGCTACTATCTCTTAGATCAGAGAAACATTGATAAACAGAAATATTACAGTCACAATAGAACCTAAGGAATGGATGCAAAAAGCCTTGTTTGGGCATGGTGTCAAGAATCTATAGATTAATCTAAACAAAACCACTATAGTACCCTTCACCAGGAAAAGGAATTTTAACTTTGAATCTCCACAAAGGAAAACACATAAACATTATAAATGAGGTTAAATATCTAAATAAAAAAACTCACTTGGAATGTGCATATAAATAGAATACTAGAAAAACAAATATTTACCAATGGACCAGCAAGAGATTATTCGGAAAAAAATGGAGGAACAGACCAAAAACGCTAGAATGGTTTTTTGACAGCATGGAGATAATGCATAACCTAACTCCCTTGCTCATTTGGATACAATAGATTCTTTAACTAGTGCACTCAGACTATGGTGTACTGATGGATCAATTAAAGAAGGAAAGTCAGGGGCAGGAGTGTTTAGACCAAAATGTAGAAGATCCTTTGCTATGGGATCATACCCAACTGTCTTCTAATGTTGAATACATGCGATAGAAATAGCTGCTCTAAAAAACTTAAAGAATAACCAGAAGGAAAAATAAAATATATAATTTCAGAGAGCCAGGTGGCATTGAAGACTTTTAATTCCTAAACAATAGCACCATACCTAGTCTGCAATTGCTTTGATTTCCTAAAGCAGCTAGCTAGAGGGAATAAACTAATGAAGACACTAAGACATTGAAGGCTAAAAGATGATAGTGGTAGCTTAGGTAGGGCTCTGATATGATGTTAATTAGCCCAGAGCCATACTGCAACATATCAAATAGTAAACCCAATAAAGAAATTGAATCCTAGGAAATGAAGAAGGGTATACTGGGTTTCAAAATCTGGAATGAAATAATTTATGCTTTTTATCAATATATCAAAGGAAAAAGCTTAATTTTACCTGAACCTGACAATGATCGAGTTTAGAACAGTAGCAGGATAACTTACTTACATGCCAATTATTAGCAAATTCTAATCCAATTTATTTAAAGGAGTGTTCAAAGCAATTTTGGTACGGATGGTAATGAAGGAAGCTCATGAAATGTTTATATCACTTTTACAGAGGGTAAACTAAAATAAAAACACTGTGAATTATTACACATTGATTTTTTATTTCCAAATAGTTATATTTCAGAAATATATGGTGTGTCCATAAACACGATTTTCCTTATCGCTTTGGTTTAAAGTCCAAACAATTAGATTATCTTTCAAATGAGCATCTGAAATGTTTTGGGAGATATAACTTTTTGGAGTTATAACCAACCAAAGGTGAACTGGTTTCTATAGGAATATGTACAGAATACTTTATAATACTCATCAACCAACTTCAGATAAGAAATTAATCGCAGAATAATGGCGGGTAATAGAGCCCACTATGCAAAGCTGAAACTTCTCAAGTCCTAACTGTTGTCTAAAGCAACAAAATTAAAATTATGGACCTATCCAGCGAAAACTTAGTGTTCGTCCCAAGACAGTAAACTGAGAGTTTTCGAAAATAACTGTATCAAAGCAAGCAGGAAAAGATGTTTAGCATATGTATTAGAATGGAGGATGAAATGGTACAGAAGAAAATGTTGGAGGTGCACATCAGTAGGAAAACAAGAAGGGGTAGATCAAGAAGCTGGTGGAAGTAGAGGATGTATCCGAATGAATGATGAAGTGGAGAGAGATGTAAGGAAGCTGGGAGACCTCAATTGAAAACTCAGGAGATCAAGGATTATGCACACCTGTAGCACTGGCAGTTAGTCTAAAAAAGTTCAATATGCTATATCTCAGCTAGTACTGGTCCAATTTTGATGATTTTTTTTTTGTCGAGAATTTTATTACGTTCTGGTTGACCCCGACAAAAAAAAAGGGATGCATTGGGTCCTTCTTGTTTTTTTCACTTATATTTCGAAAACGATGCATCGTACAGAAAAATGTGACCTATCCCAAATTAAACCTGGTAATATTTCCTTTAAGTATGTTAATGTTAATTTTTTTGTTATCTGTCATAGTATTCAAGATATTTGCTACAAAATCCTGAGGTACAGGGATATAAAATCCCCAATCGGTCGTCATTTTGAAACGAAAATACAGATTTTATTGTCGAGTCGCGAGGATTATCCTGGGGTGATCTGATCTGTGACTTCGGTGCCAAGTCTCAAGAATATGGATTCAATAGCCTCGGACAAAAACCGCAGATGGCGAATGGCAGACAGGGAATGTACCGATTTTTTTTGTATTTGATATTTGGATTCTATATATCTTGAAATGTAAAACATCAAATTTGCAGGGGGGTTAAATTTGTATTTATTCTTACTTGATTACACAAGTTCATTATTGAAAATAATGAACCAAAAAATTGGTGGATCTTTACTGCAACAGTGCTATATACATAAACTAAAAATATACACAAACAAACCCCATTTTGTGGTAATTGGTTATTTGGACCAATAAAATGAAATAAATATGTAATGAATATGCATTTCCATTGACAACTTGGATTTGCAATTTTTCACAATTGCAATATTTTCCTTACTATATATTTCATAGATTGGTAAATGAAATTAAATATTTTAAAAAAGTTGAAATTATTAATTATTATTATTATTATATATATATATATATATATATATATATATATATATATATATATATATATATATATATATATATATATTTTTTTTTTTTTGTTGGTATGAGCCTGTATTTTTAATAGGGCATAAACTTGTTTGTTTCAGCTTAAGAGCATTGCCAAGACATAAGCCTTTTGCATTTTATTTATTTATTTTTACCTTTTCTAGTACTAATTAGGGATTGATAAATTATTTGCCACTTCTATAAATTTGTTTTATTGAAAACTAGTTTCGAATGTTATACATTCATCCTCAGTTCTAAGAACACACAAAAAATTCAAAAATAAGCAATTCAAAATATAGTTGGTATTATTATACATATTAAATTAGATTAATATAAATCAGTATTATAAAACATTTATGAATTAAGAATTTTATTAAGACAAGAAATCAAATACACGTTGGTACTCAGCAAGGTTTAAATGGATTATATCAAACAGAAAAGTTTGTACTGGTTTCTTCTCGCATTGTACTAACAATGAACGAGAGGTAGGCAGGATGTTTTTAGGTAAACAGTTTAAGGCTTAGGTTTTGAAGGATCTGGATCTGAATCTGGATTGGATTTGAAGGATTTTATTATTTCAAGTGCTTCATATATATTTAATTTGAGACTGTTTTCAACGTGATGTATTAATTTAACTCCTGAGTCTTTGATGAATTTATGATTATTTTCATTTATATGAATTGCAAAGTTAGAATTGTCTGTCGTATTATTATATGCATGTATATGTTCCTTTAATATCTGATTTAGCGATCTTCCAGTTTTTCCTGTGTATTTGGCTTCACAATCATTACGATTTAGTTTGTATACTCCGCTTTTTTGGAAAAGGTCTATTTTGTCTTTAGGAGAAGAGAAATATGAGGATAGGGGTTTTTCCTATTTTAAATGCAGGGTTTAATCCTAGTTTTTTCAATTCATTTCCGACTTTGGTGGATATAGGCCGTAATATGGAATCAAAACATAATGTTACGGGATGGACCTATCTTCGGGGATTGTTGAATAGATATCATTAATTGTCTTTTTTTGTATTTGTTTTTTTAAAATATGATTGATAATGGTTTTATTATACCCGTTATTTTTTGCTATGGAATTTATTATTTCAATTTCTTTATTATAGTTCTTTTCATTTAGTGGTATGTTCAAAAGACGGTAAATCATGCTATTGAAGGCTGCGAGTTTATGTGCTATCGGTCTCCTAGTACCATTGTTTATAACGACATCCGTATGGGTGGCTTTCCAGTGAATTCCAAATTCATGATGTTTGTTTTTTACTGAGATTTCTAAATCTAAAAAGTTTATGGTTTTGTTTTTTCCAGTTCTACTGTGAATTTAATTGAGGGATGAATTTCGTTTATTTCCTTTAAAAAATTATTTATTTGTCTTGTCATACCAGACCATAGGCATATAATGTCATCTACATACCGATACCAGTATATGATATGTTGAGCTAGTTGAGAATTATTTGGGTCAAGAATTTTTTGTTCTAATTTGTCCATAAATAAATCTGCCAGAGGGGGTGAGAGAGGGGAGCCCATCGGTAAGCCTTCTTCCTGTTTGAAGAATTTTCCATCAAATTGAAAATAATTATGTTTTATACAAATAGACATCAAATTGTAAAGATCTAGTTTTTCTAGCGGTGCTAGATTTGATCGGAAGATTAGCTGTTCTAAAATTTCTATTGTTTCTAGTATAGTATCCCACTTGTGAAAAGATTTGTGACGTCGAATGATATTAATTTCGCGTTATCCGGAATTACTATGTTCTTAATTTTGTTGACTAACGCTATAGAGTTTCTTACCGTGGGTATTGGGGAAAATGAGATTCTGGTTTTGAACAAATTGTTCGAGTAATGGGCAAGTTTATAGATCGGGTTATTGATGTAAGCAACAACTGGTCTTGTGGGGATTTCCGGTTTGTGCATTTTTGGTAGGCCATATAGTCGAGGAGGTAGCAGATTCATCTCAATGAGAGTGTATTTTTTATATAACAGGCCAACTATATGTCCTACCAAAAATACACAAACGGGAATAATGTAGAAAATAACTATCCTTAAGACTCGAGTTCTCATTCAGGAAAAAATGAAAAAAAATGGGCATTTAGTTGCTTTTAGATATCAATACTGGATATATTAGGATCAATGTAGCATTTTATCTTTAAACAAATGAATGAACACTAACTTTCATGGTACCATAAACTTAATTTCAATATTAATTATGGAGAATTAAATACCTTCTACATCTCTTCTAATAACTAAGTGTAGGCCTGTGATAAACACTTTTGTGACAGCCAATAGAAATTCTTAAGCTTTGTCTAAACACTGCTTACTTTTTTTTTTTTCTAGATTCCAGATTAACTGACCATTTTAATATGCTAATAAATAAAGCTGTAAGGGCATTGCAAAAATCATTTCCTCTCTTTTCCAACATTTTTTGGCCAGGATCATGCTAACTCCCATGGAGTAATAGGTTTATGGGGTGGAGAAGAAATTAAAAATGATAATGGCCAGAGATTGATAGAGTTCTGCATACTGAATGATATGCTTATTGGGAATTCTCACTTTAAACATAAGTTAATACATAAAATTACTTTTGAAGCGGAAGGGAGGGAAGCCAAAAGCGTAATAGATTGCATTATCTATGACAGAGGGATGCGCAGATATTTCACGGATGTAAAAGCCATTACAGGAGCAGAGCCTGGTTGTTGCTGATACCAAAATTACTAAGCCGCGGAAGAAAAACTGCAAAACATATGAATGAATTGCGGCCGAAAAGTTCAGAGATCCAGAAGTAATTAAAAGATATAGAGAGGTGCTGCTGACTAACTTACAAGAAGTCAATTATGACATGGTTCTCGATGATTTATGGCTTCAGATCAAAAGAATCATTCTTTCTTGTGCAACAGAGGCATGTGGTATTAAGAAAATTAAGCCTAAGCAGAGAAACATTGCCAAGCAAGTTGTCAGAGAAGCCAAGGTAAGATCTTGCGAGGAATTTGGAAAGGAGATCCAAACTAAGTTCGAAGAAAATCAAAGGAAATTCTGGAGCACTCTAAATGGACTAAGAGGAAAGAAAGGAAAACAGGTTCGAAGTGTCCAAGATAATAACGGTAATTTTGTGTCTCAAGAAAATGAAATTCTTAAGGTATGGCATAGGCATTATCAGGATACATTTTCCCTCCAGGAATACAGACAATATCCTTAACATGACGGCCATAGAAGACCTAGAATCTGCGAGAACCAGGTGGAGAACAGTGATGATGTCATAGAAGAAGATGAGGTTATTTTGGCCATGGATAAAATAAAACTGGGCAAAGCAGCAGGAAGAGATAGTATCATGCCAGAATTTATAAAATATGGTGGAGAAGAAATGCTCAAGTGTTTACAGAGCCTCTTTCAAAAGATTTGGTCGGGAAAGATAATACCACATGACTGGGAAAATAATATTATAATTCCGATTTTTAAGAAAGGCAACCAGACAAAGTGTGAGAATTATATACCAATATGCCTATCCTCTGTAGTATATAAATTATATACAAGAATATTGGATCAGAGGCTCAGGAGATTGGTGGAACATGGTGTGGAAGAGGAGCAGGCTGGCTTTAGACCAGGGAGACAAACCCAAGACCATATTTTCTCATTACGAATGGTTATTGAGAAAGCGTGGGATAGAGGAAGAAAATTATTTTTGGCGTTCCTGGATTTGAAGGCTGCATTCGATTCGATTCCCCCCAAGAGATTTGGAATGCTCTACATGAAAAACAGGTGCCACCCACTCTCATCAGTGTGATCAAATCGGTATACGAGGATCCCAAGGGAATTATACGGCTTAACGGAACTGAATCAGAGCCATTTAGGTTTTATAAAGGCGTCAAGCAAGGGGACAGCCTAAGCCCACTTCTTTTCATAGTATGTATGGATGAAGTATGGAACGTGTGCAAGCGAAGGACACCAAGGGCAACAGTGGGATACTGGAATTTAATTCCTGTACAAGCACAAACTCTCCTGTATGCGGATGATGTGGTCCTGATTGCTGACACCCAGGAAAGGCTTCAGGTGGCTGTCGATGAATGGTCGGAAGAGCTCCAGAGGAAAGGAACGGAAATACGTCCTATTAAAAGTAAGGTGATGGTTATCGTCCGAGACGGGGAAGACCCAATTCATATTTCATGCAATAATGAGCCGCTAGAGAAGGTAGATAATTTCCAGTACCTGGGCACGATTTTCAGCAGAGATGGGAGAATAGACCAAGAGGTTCTACATAGAGTCAAGAAGGCAAATGGTGTGTTCTACTCTATCTGCACTACAATATTAGGGAAACAGGAGATAAAGAAAGAAACCAAAATAGCTTTATTTAAAACAGTGTTTCTGCCTGTCCTTCTATATGGTGCGGAGAGCTGGACTGTTCATGATAAACATGCGAGCAAAGTAACGGCCATAGAAATGAGGTACCTTAGGAGAGTACTTGGCAAAACGAGAAGAGACTGCTGGAGAAATGAAAGAATAAGAGAGGAACTGAATGTAAGACCAGTAAAAGAAATTATTGAAGAACGCCAACTGAAATGGTTTGGTCATGTTTACAGGATGGGCGATAACCAAAAGGCTAAATGGCTCTTGGAAGCAAAACCAGAGGGAAGGCGACCTAGAGGCAGACCCAGGATGATGTCAGGTGGACACTGATAGAATTTATTCATTATACTCTAATGCATATTGTAATTGGAGTATAATAATTCTATTCATTATATTCTAATAGTATCTCAACTTTTATATATCAATTTATAATCAATTTTCTAGCATATAAAAGGTATTCTCGAATACACTAAAGTTGATCTATCTTATAATAACCCAAAAGGCTTAAACACATTTTGCTGTAAATTACTTTATTATATATGCACATATTTTTTCTTTTTTAGATGAATTTTTCTCTATTGTATTACTTTTTTTTTTAGTTATATTAGAAATCTTTGACTATTGTAATCCTGATATAGAGAGTATAAAAACTTGGGCTTGAAATCTGATGAATGTATAGTCAAATTTGATATATTTGTGTGTTGTTAAACAATCATTAAATGAAAAAAAATAAAAATAAATCTTGCAATATTTTTACTTACCCTTGGATTTAAAAATATATTTTGATATTTATTCATTTGCTTAGTGAAAAAAATGTCATAACTCCATTGATATAAAAATTAATTTTTCGAATCTGAGAAATTGAATCACAAGGATAATAATTTTATAATTTCCCCAAGTTGGTATAAAGAAAGTCTAAAAATAACAAAAAAGATTATCTTGGAAATCATCTATTTAGTTGGTGCACATGAGTTCAAGTCCAATTCAAAATATTGACTATAAACAAAAAACAATAATAATGATTAATATTACTCTACCTTGTAAGTCCCTGAAAAAATTATAGGCCACCACTATTTTGTATGATTATCGTTAATTTTAGTAATATTATAGGTTATTATAACATTGCATATAACAAACAAAAAACAACATTTTCATGAAACAAATTTATTTTTGAATGAAATAAAAGACAAAAATGAAAATCCAGTGCAACAAAACTTTAGGTCAGTCTATCTGTATTTACCAATTACCTCAGCAGTTTGTTGATTTTGTAGGAATTCAGTAGTGTGTTGATCCACCCTTGTTGTGTAAGACATCCACCTATCGCTTTGGAAGAGGTTTGGTCCACTTTTCTACAATGCAAGTTTTGAGTTCCTCTATGGAGTTTAACTGTTTATGTTGTACATAAACTGTTCAAGAAAGTTCTTCCAGAAAGTTCTCAACATTGTGTGTACAGGTGCATTGTGTTGCAGAAAGATGAACCTCCCTCTTGTCAACTCTTTTCCTCTTTGAACAATCCGTTGTTGAATAATCTTTCTATATTTTTTTGCCGAACAGAATGTTTATTTAGTCTTTCCATTGTACCCTATCCCAGCTGAAACCATGACACTCCCTCTGCCCGTTTAATGTTTGCTTTCTGTTTGTATTATGTAAATCATGAAAATAATATCAATATCCGTCAGGACCGTCCAGTTTAAAACATTTATCACCGCTAAAAATAACTATTTTCCACCTATTTCTCCATGAGATTTATTCAGTTACCAATTGTTTCCTATTGGCCTTATGGGCTTTTGAAAGGCCGGGTTTTGTCCTCAGTTTTACATGCTTATGAAGTTTTTCAAAATATGTTTGACATTTCTCATTTTTGTTTGTTCACCGGCTTGTTCACAAATCTCCTGGCTGAAGAGTTGTATGCTTGGCGTAGAATGGCTTTCCATTCTTATTCATTTGTAGCCGTTGGCCTGCCTACCTGTGGAATTCTTTATATAATCATCATCAAAAAAATTTCTTATATCGTGTCTACTTCTAATTAAAGATTGAGCCTTTTTCGATGCTCAATTTTTTATGTGTAATGCTTTAATAATGTCCCTCTTACATTATACAGCAAAACTGAATTCTATAGTATAAATATAGTTGAAAAAAAACAAAGATTGTAATATGTTTACTAAACTTGAAAATTTATTGACGTCCGCAATTTTTTTCTTATTTAACTTTTATTGATTTAAATTCCTCAATGATGTGAAAAAACATAACAAATATTTTAAATGATCGAAATTTTTAGAAATGGAAGGTAGGGGAGGAGGGAGGAGTTGACGCTTCCAGAAAGCGTTAAAATTTAGACCAGCTCTAGTATCAGGAGGACGGGAGCGCGAAGGAGGTGATGCTCACCGTTCAAAGTCAATTGCTATCCAAATAATAGAAGTGTACTCTATGAATGTGTTAATATTATATTTTCACACTTTTTTTCCACACATTATCGGTATATATAAGAATATATATATATATATATATATATATATATATATATATATATATATATATATATATATATATATATATATATATATATATATAATTGGTATCGTTTATAAATGATTAATTTTTCTATGGAATAATAATACGCCAGATAAAACTATGTTTTCGAATTTTCAAAAACAAAATTCTCACAACTAGGTTTTTTGTTTATATATGTATATGAGTTAATTATTTAATTTTTTAATATTTAATACGACTAGATTTTTAAAACATTTTGATTAAATTTGAATATTATTTCAAACATTAATCTTTGCCATTATCCACCCTGTATAGTATTCAGATGGTATTTTCGTGTGTGAGGGGCATTAAAACACACGTTTCTTACTGTTTTTTTTTGTTTTGGTTTTTGAGAAGTTAATTTTCAATTTAAAAAACTTGTAACGTATTGTATGAAGCCCTCAATTCCATTAATACATTTCATGTCATCCTGAAAATTAAAGTTAGTACATTGCAAAGATCTGTTTCAAATACAATTAAAATTATTTAAATAATAAATAATTAGTTGATGTCCGCATGATGGTATAGATCAATCTAATTAGGGATTGATAAATTATTTGCCACTTCTATAATTTTGCTTTTATTGAAAACTAGTTTCGAATGTAATACATACATCTTCAGTTCTAAATACACACAAAAATTCAAAAATAGGCGATTCAAAATACAGTTTGGTATTATTATACATATTAAATTAAATGTAATATAAATTAGTATTATAAAATATTTATGAATTATGACTTTAATTAAGACAAGAAATCAAATACATGTTGGTACTCACCAAGGTTTAAGTAGATTATAACAAACAGAGTTCGATGATTCTGAAATCACTTTTTGAATTGGATTTTTGATCGTGCATGCGTATTTCGCTTTTCCGTTACTGCTGAAGTTTTCGTCGTTGTAGAGATCGTTTACTAGGTTTTCGAGAGTTATGATTTCATTTTTTGAATTTGATTTTTTGTAGCGCATGCGCATTTCGCTTTTCTATTACTGTAAAAGTTTTCTTCTATATAGGGACCGTTTATTAGGTTTATGAGGATTCTGATTTCATTTTTTGAAAACATTTTGCTGTTTTTTAGTTTCTTTTTCCTTTAACGTAAGTAGCGCAATCTTGTCCATAACAAAAACTGACTTATGAAGTTCTATTTTCTCAACTCACATTTGACTCTGTAGAAATGTATTTATTTATTTAATAATTATATACACAAATTTAATTACTAGTTATTGTCGTTGGCAGTGGGGAGTAATCCAATGCCACTTAAAAACTATACAAAAAAAAAGAAAAAAAAAAGTAATTATCATACGTAAATTCATTTATTTAATAATGAAAAACTGAATCAAAACCCTCGAAACCCTATTTAACGACTTCTTAGTATTTAGTCGTAATTATTACTATTTACAATCAAAACAATGGATTAGCTAAAATGCCAGTATTTGCATGGGACAAAAGTATAGGCCACGCTCAGCTTTCATCTTAATCTCGATTAAAAGACAGCGTGAATTATGTTTTAAAACATTTAATTCATTCTGTGAATACTAATTTTCTATTTGATTATGTAATTAAATTCAATTAAATAATGCCACAGTGAAGAATGTTATCGGAGAGTGAAAGGGACGTTGTTTAAGCATTTCACGAAAATGGCTCGAAGCAAATGAATAAATATTATAATATATAGCAATTCCAAGTCAATTATAATCATGTGTCAATCGGGTTTTCGGTCGCGCATGCGCATTTCTATTTTCCGTTGCTGTTGAATATTCCATGATCAAGGGATCGTTTATTAGGTTTTCGAGAGTATTGATTCCATTTTTAAAAATATTATTAAAATATTTCAGAACAGGCATAGCTAGGAAAATTAAATTAAACAAGACTAGGTAAAGTCGGGAAAATTAAAATATTTTATATACTTGGGAAATCCGATTTTGTTCACAAAATTGCCTTCTCAGGCACTGAGAGAAATGTGAACAGTGTCATAGATTATTTCATATATAGCCGAGACATCAGAGGGTATTTTACAGGTTACATCTGTAAAAGTAGAGCTAAGGAATCGCCTCCTGGAAGTAGACGCGAATTCAAGCCTGGACAGTATGTGGAGTCTCATTAAAAGCAGCATTCTGCAAGCAGCTAAGTTCGTCTGTGGAGTGAAAAAGGTCTGCACAGGAAATAAACGTAAATGGAAAATGGAAAATGGCGTGGAAGGAATACTACCAAGATAAAGCACCTGAGAAGTGGCAGGCCTATGTGGTGGCTCGAAACAGGGTAATAGAGACAGTGAGAAAGGCGAAGCAGAAGTCGTGGGAAGAATTTGGAAAGAAGATGGATCAGGACCACCAGGAGAACATAAACTCTTCTGGAGAAAGATAAAAGCTTTGAGAGGGCGAAAGAGCAAAGCAGTAAGGAACATGAAGAATGAACAAGGTTAGGTGATCTCGGAAGACAAAGCTATCCTGGAGGTCTGGAGGCAGCATTACTGGAAACAATTCGGTACTAATGATCACCATTCAACGAGTCGGAGTGGACCTTGGAATGAGGAGGAGTATGACGAGATGATAGAAGAGAAAGAGATCGAAAGAACAATAGCTAAAATGAAAACAGGGAAAGCACCAGGTCGGGATAACATAGTGGTCGAAATGGTGAAATATGGGGGCCCTGAATTGGAGCGTTTTATTCAAGCTCTCTTCCAGAAAGCCTGGGATGAGAAAAGGATCCCAATAGATCGGGAAAATAACATCATAATTCCCATCCACAAGAAAGGATGCCAGGCTGAATGTTCCAACTACCGACCAATATGCCTATCACCGGTCATCTACAAATTGTACACCTCAATTCTGGAGGGTCGGCTTAGACCACTGGTGGAGCTCCAAATTGGAGAAGAACAAGTGGGGTTCAGACCAGGACGACAAACTCAAGATCATGTCTTCACATTAAGAAATATCCACCAGAAATCCTAGAACCGGGACAAGAATATGAGCTGCCCTCAGAAATAAGAAGATATCGAAGAACTTGGTATAGGCCATTAAATCGACATATCAGGAGCCTAAAGGAATTGTTAGGCTCAATGGATTAGAGTCCGGCAATTTTAACATGACGAAGAGGGTCAAGCAGGCAGACAGTTTGAGCCCATTGCTATTCCTCCTATTCGTGGATGAGTTGGCATCCATATGTAGGAGAAGAACTGAGAGGACGTTTCTAGGGCGAAGAAATCTAAACCCAGTAGTAGTCCAGTTTCTCCTCTATACGGACGATATAGTGCTGATTCCTGACTCGGTCGAAAAGCTGCAGCAAGCGGTGATGGAATGGTATGAATAACTCTGTCAAAAAGGAATGAGAATCAATACCAGTAAAAGAAAGGTCCCACAAGTGGGTAGGCGGCAGGAAGAAGAGGTGCACATATTCTGCAATGAGGAGGAAATGGAAGTGGTGACAGAATTCACTTAGTCAGTCTACCTGCCGATACTACTGTATGGAGCTGAAAGCTGGATATTGATGGGGAGACAGGAAAGCAGAGTTACCGCGTCAGAAATGAGGTACTTGAGAAGAGTGACGGGACTGCGTTCGCGACGAGAGGATTCGACAAGAATTGATGATTGCCCCGCTAAAAGAGCTCCTGGAAATCAGGAAACTGAAATGAGTGACCACCGGGATCCTCTCAAGGATGTCCTATCTGAAGTACATGGATCGCCTTAGTTGAAAAGAGGAAAAGATCTCCAACAGGCCAGAAACCTAGCAAGATACCGGGATGAGTTCGGCTCCTGGCTGGACGCTTCCCTACGCTGAAAGGCACTATAGGGAAAAACGAAATAAGAAGAAGAAGAAGAAGAAGGGAAATCCGATCAAAATTGTTAGAGGATTTTTAGATTTTGCTCTCCCCCTCCCCAACAGATTGTTTTAGCAACGTCCCTGGTTATTATTAATTACAAACAATAGTGAGTCGGTCTCATATAGTCCAATGCTAACTATATTTTGTGGTATAAGTAAGAAGATAAGTGTAAAA
Source organism: Rhaphigaster nebulosa (assembly GCA_948150685.1). NCBI lineage: Eukaryota > Metazoa > Arthropoda > Insecta > Hemiptera > Pentatomidae > Rhaphigaster > Rhaphigaster nebulosa. The sequence continues at coordinate 136,136,597 of OX411307.1, forward strand.
CGAACCTCCTACACGACTAGGACATCCTGCCGACACCACTTAGACTGGTTTCAATCTCAAGACATTGAACAGCAAACGTTTTTGACATATAATTTTTCGCTTCAGATGAAAGCAATATAGGCTAACAATATGCTTCTGGCCGGTGCGTTATATTTAGCTGCTACGCTCCTAATATCAATATTTCGTTTAATATCTATTAAGTCAATAGTTAATTACAGTTTATTCAAATATGAGTTTTTGCTTTCACTTACCTATATATGAAATATATAGTAAGGGAAAGTATTACGATCGTGAAAAATTTCGAATTCCAGTTTCTAACAGAAATACACGTTTTATGGTCTTTTGAGTCGTAAATACCAAATCTCACAAAAGGGCCAATGCATGCATATGCGTAGCTGTGTGTGAGCAGCGTAGCTCAAAAACGAAAATTTGTACGAAACTGAAATTACATACAACATGTTACAGCAACATTTTCGCTAAAATCGGCTCACCGAAAGTGCCACTTCATATCATTAATTTAACACTTTTTTACAATTTTCTCGAAAACGGCACTAACGATCTTGATGAAACTTGCCTAAAGTCTTCTCCTTCTAGCCCTTTAGCTTTTCATGTATTTAATATTTCACCGAGAAAATGCAGGCAAAAAAGTTATAACGAATAGAAAATTTAATTTTCATATAACTCAAAAAGTATGCAGTTTATGAAAAAAGATACCGTATATTATCACATGGTAGGTAATAAAATTCCCTACAAAATAAAAAAAAAATAAAATAAAAAAAAAAATCGGAATAGCATTAGCAAAGATATAGAATATTGGATTTAACGGAAGTGGCATCTTATATCGTCGATTTACACGAAACTAAAATTAAATATTTAAGGTTGGTATGTATATATGCTTGGAATGTTACAGCAACATTTTCGCTAAAATCGACTCACCAGAAGTGGTACTTTATATCTTCGATTTTACACTTGTCTTCAATTTTCTTGAAAAAAGGCTCAAATGATTTTGATGAAACTCGTTATAGCAATTTACAATTAAATGGTCTTTAATATCAGATAGGTTTTATCTTCATTGAAATAGTCTGACAGTGCTTAAATGTCGAATTATCAAAATGACTTGCTCTAATGTACCTTCAATTTTGTTTATTTGAAATAATTAACCTTTTCTCATTGTTATTAGAAATAAAAAATGGATAAATATAAACTATATTTGAATATGAAATAATTTGATATTTATCTTAAGAAGAAAAAAAATGAGAAATATTTTCCCAGATTAAAAACAAGTTTCCGAAAATATGAGTAGTATTATATATGTATAATATACCGTTGGAAAGCAAAAAAAATTATAAAAACTAATACCTAATATACAAAGGTTTAGAAGGTAGTGGGGAGGGACGAAACCCGCATAAAGTTCAGTAATTATTGCAAATAATAATTTATACTTTTATACCATTTGATGGAAGCTAAATGTTTCCATGGAAACTAAATGAAATTATCTTGAAACTAAATGGAAACTTTTAAATTTATTTCAAACAAGGAGTGAAGTGAAAGTTGGATGATGCGCGCACCAGATTTTTTTTGTTTTAAATCAGATATTAATTTTTAATGTCTTTTAAACATTTTATTTCCTACATTAGTTTTAAGTCAGATATTAATTTATATTTTTTTCAAACATTTTATTTACTATATTAGTTTTCAGTCAATTTGAGTATTGCCCATCTCTAATTATTAGTTTCCGAAATTCTTCGTATCTTATCACAAAAAGAATGAGATTAACTTCAGAGATCTGTGCTGGTCAATTTATTAACGAAATAATATATTAAATAAAAATAAAATAAATTAAGCCGAAGTAACAAAGTAAACTACAGAAATATGCGGCATTCTCATTTTTTTTTTTTAAATTAATAGGAATTATCAAGAAAAAATATTTAATTTCAATTGTGATACAATATGTTATAAGCACTGGACGGTAAAAAATGGTTTCTTATCATTTAGTCCAATCAAGAATTACCTTAAAATTGACAAATAAACAACCTTTAAATTGTAATAGACAACTTAAAAATTTCCCTTATTTAAAATTTGGTTAGTTAAAAGTTTATATTCAAAATGAACATAAATGGAGTACTAAGAACTGTTCACTAAGTTTAAAGTCTTTATGTGAATGAAAAGATTATGAACTTCAAGAAAATGTAAAGAATTTTTCCAAAAACAAAATGATTAGCAGCTATTAGAAAAATAAACTTTATAAGGAAATTCAAAAGTTGCTGTATTCTAACTTTAATTTTCGGGAAAATGTAAAAGATGCTGATCGAGGATTTTATTCAGCACATTACAAGTTTTTTAAATTGAAAAATTAACTTCTCAAAAATACAAACACGTCAGTAAGAAATGTGTGTTTTAATGCCCCTCAAATACGAAAATACTACATGAATGCTAGGTGCCGGGTGGATAATTACAAAGATTAATATTTGAAATAACATGGAGTTGCAATAAAAATCTTAATAAAAATAATTCGTATTAACTATTGTTAAACAAATTCATAATTAACTAATATATATTTATATATAAACGATAAATTTTATTAGTGAAAAATTTATTTAAAGTTTTGAAAACATCTTTTTTTTCTGTTGTATCAATATTCCATTAAAAACATTATCTTAAAAATTAGATAAACGTATTTTATAATATAATAAAAAAAATTTAAATAAATATATTTATTCATGCATGCACACAGGCTATATATGTATATAAATATACATACTCATATAGACACATACAATATAAAAGAAACATATGAAAATATTTTATTAACATATTCTCTGGAACAGGTTGCAATTGAATCAGCGAGAGACTTTGAACAGTGAGCATTACCTCCTTCGCGCTCCTGCTCTCCTGTTACTGGGGCAGGTCAAAATTTTGACGCTTTCTGGAAGCGTCAATCAAGTTCCTTCCCCTTTATTTCTAGAATTAATTTTTTTTTTATCTTTTGACTTTTTCCCATCATTGAGGAATTTAAACCAATAAAAAATAGATACGAAAAAATGCAGACGTTTATCAATTGTAATGTATAGTAAATAAACTACAACATTTGTTTTTAACAAATTTTTTTTCTCAACAATATTGATAGTTTAGAATACAGCTTTGCTATCACAAATTTTGCCATTTTATCATTAGTTCCATCGTAATAATAATACATTTATAGTAATATAGCATTCAAGGGTTAATTTTATCTTCTAATTTTAATTCTTCAAGATGATTAATGGCGTTGGCTATACCTCTCCAAAATTGATTTGTCCTCCAGTATCATTAATATTTACTTAATTAATTTCTATCGACATTTCGGACTAAGTTTCTTATTATCAAACCATCTTCTCTCAACAAAAACATCTTTTGTATATACTGCCTTTCTTATAATCACAGATTTTGCTCCATTTATGCTTCTATTTACCATTTTTTTATATTACGCTTAAACTAAATTGTACATTCGTCTAATATCTGATTATCATCATTAAAAGTTTATAAAAAATGTATTAAAATATGCAACTAAGTTCGAAACTGACTCGTCGTTGTGGAATTACCGAGTCAGTTTCGAACTTAGTTTTCCATTAAGAATTGGATTGAGATCCATTTCTTAAATACCTCTTAAGAGGTAAGCATGAAACCATATTAATGGAATACATGCAAAAAGCCTTGAGTATTGTTTGGGCATGGTGTCAAGAACAGGGACTAAATATTAATCTAAGCAAAACCACTATAGTACCTGTAAGCTAATAAGATCGTGCCTCAGACAAAATCATATGGGCAATAAACAGCTTTTAACACTACAAAGCATATTCAGGGCAAGCTAAACAGTAGGATATATCCCAAAAATAAGAGAGGTCAATGTGGTATTAATTCCAAAAATTGGAAATAATTATAAATGTCATCCAAAAGACCAATGAAACATAATATACACATGACATGAAACAATATAAAAGCTATAAAGAGAACAAGAGCGACTATCTCTTAGATCAAAGAAACATTGATAAACAGAAATATTACAGTCACAATAGAACCTAAGGAATGGATGCAAAAAGCCTTGTTTGGGCATGGTGTCAAGAATCTATAGATTAATCTAAACAAAACCACTATAGTACCCTTCACCAGGAAAAGGAATTTTAACTTTGAATCTCCACAAAGGAAAACACATAAACATTATAAATGAGATTAAATATCTAAATAAAAAAACTCACTTGGAATGTGCATATAAATAGAATACTAGAAAAACAAATATTTACCAATGGACCAGCAAGAGATTATTCGGAAAAAAATGGAGGAACAGACCAATAATGCTAGAATGGTTTTTTGAAAGCATGGAGATAATGCATAACCTAACTCCCTTGCTCATTTGGATACAATAGATTCTTTAACTAGTGCACTCAGACTATGGTGTACTGATGGATCAATTAAAGAAGGAAAGTCAGGGGCAGGAGTGTTTAGACCAAAATGTAGAAGATCCTTTGCTATGGGATCATACCCAACTGTCTTCTAATGTTGAATAAATGCGATAGAAATAGCTGCTCTAAAAAACTTAAAGAATAACCAGAAGGAAAAATAAAATATATAATTTCAGAGAGCCAGGTGGCATTGAAGACTTTTAATTCCTAAACAATAGCACCATACCTAGTCTGCAATTGCTTTGATTTCCTAAAGCAGCTAGCTAAGGGGAATAAACTAATGAAGACACTAAGACATTGAAGGCTAAAAGATGATAGTGGTAGCTTAGGTAGGGCTCTGATATGATGTTAATTAGCCCAGAGCCATACTGCAACATATCAAATAGTAAACCCAATAAAGAAATTGAATCCTAGGAAATGAAGAAGGGTATACTGGGTTTCAAAATATGGAATGAAATAATTTATGCTTTTTATCAATATATCAAAGGAAAAAGCTTAATTTTACCTGAACCTGACAATGATCGAGTTTAGAACAGTAGCAGGATAACTTACTTACATGCCAATTATTAGCAAATTCTAATCCAATTTATTTAAAGGAGTGTTCAAAGCAATTTTGGTACGGATGGTAATGAAGGAAGCTCATGAAATGTTTATATCACTTTTACAGAGGGTAAACTAAAATAAAAACACTGTGAATTATTACACATTGATTTTTTATTTCCAAATAGTTATATTTCAGAAATATATGGTGTGTCCATAAACACGATTTTCCTTATCGCTTTGGTTTAAAGTCCAAACAATTAGATTATCTTTCAAATGAGCATCTGAAATGTTTTGGGAGATATAACTTTTTGGAGTTATAACCAACCAAAGGTGAACTGGTTTCTATAGGAATATGTACAGAATACTTTATAATACTCATCAACCAACTTCAGATAAGAAATTAATCGCAGAATAATGGCGGGTAATAGAGCCCACTATGCAAAGCTGAAACTTCTCAAGTCCTAACTGTTGTCTAAAGCAACAAAATTAAAATTATGGACCTATCCAGCGAAAACTTAGTGTTCGTCCCAAGACAGTAAACTGAGAGTTTTCGAAAATAACTGTATCAAAGCAAGCAGGCGAAGATGTTTAGCATATGTACCAGAATGGAGGATGAAATGTTGGAGGTGCACATCAGTAGGAAAACAAGAAGGGGTAGATCAAGAAGCTGGTGGAAGTAGAGGATGTATCCGAATGAATGATGAAGTGGAGAGAGATGTAAGGAAGCTGGGAGACCTCAATTGAAAACTCAGGAGACCAAGGATTATGCACACCTGTAGCACTGGCAGTTAGTCTAAAAAAGTTCAATATGCTATATCTCAGCTAGTACTGGTCCAATTTTGATGATTTTTTTTTGTCGAGAATTTTATTACGTTCTGGTTGACCCCGACAAAAAAAAGGGATGCATTGGGTCCTTCTTGTTTTTTTCACTTATATTTCGAAAACGATGCATCGTACAGAAAAATGTGACCTATCCCAAATTAAACCTGGTAATATTTCCTTTAAGTATGTTAATGTTAATTTTTTTGTTATCTGTCATAGTATTCAAGATATTTGCTACAAAATCCTGAGGTACGGGGATATAAAATCCCCAATCGGTCGTCATTTTGAAACGAAAATACAGATTTTATTGTCGAGTCGCGAGGATTATCCTGGGGTGATCTGATCTGTGACTTCGGTGCCAAGTCTCAAGAATATGGATTCAATAGCCTCGGACAAAAACCGCAGATGGCGAATGGCAGACAGGGAATGTACCGATTTTTTTTGTATTTGATATTTAGATTCTATATATCTTGCAATGTAAAACATCAAATTTGCAGGGGGGTTAAATTTGTATTTATTCTTACTTGATTACACAAGTTCATTATTGAAAATAATGAACCAAAAAATTGGTGGATCTTTACTGCAACAGTGCTATATACATAAACTAAAAATATACACAAACAAACCCCATTTTGTGGTAATTGGTTATTTGGACCAATAAAATGAAATAAATATGTAATGAATATGCATTTCCATTGACAACTTGGATTTGCAATTTTTCACAATTGCAATATTTTCCTTACTATATATTTCATAGATTGGTAAATGAAATTAAATATTTTAAAAAAGTTGAAATTATTAATTATTATTATATATATATATATATATATATATATATATATATATATATATATATATATATATATATATATATATATATATTTTTGTTGGTATGAGCCTGTATTTTTAATAGGGCATAAACTTGTTTGTTTCAGCTTAAGAGCATTGCCAAGACATAAGCCTTTTGCATTTTATTTATTTATTTTTACGTTTTCTAGTACTAATTAGGGATTGATAAATTATTTGCCACTTCTATAAATTTGTTTTATTGAAAACTAGTTTCGAATGTTATACATTCATCCTCAGTTCTAAGAACACACAAAAAATTCAAAAATAAGCAATTCAAAATATAGTTGGTATTATTATACATATTAAATTAGATTAATATAAATCAGTATTATAAAACATTTATGAATTAAGAATTTTATTAAGACAAGAAATCAAATACACGTTGGTACTCAGCAAGGTTTAAATGGATTATATCAAACAGAAAAGTTTGTACTGGTTTCTTCTCGCATTGTACTAACAATGAACGAGAGGTAGGCAGGATGTTTTTAGGTAAACAGTTTAAAGCTTAGGTTTTGAAGGATCTGGATCTGAATCTGGATTGGATTTGAAGGATTTTATTATTTCAAGTGCTTCATATATATTTAATTTGAGACTGTTTTCAACGTGATGTATTAATTTAACTCCTGAGTCTTTGATGAATTTATGATTATTTTCATTTAAATGAATTGCAAAGTTAGAATTGTCTGTCGTATTATTATATGCATGTATATGTTCCTTTAATCTCTGATTTAGCGATCTTCCAGTTTTTCCTGTGTATTTGGCTTCACAATCATAACGATTTAGTTCGTATACTCCGCTTTTTTGGAAAAGGTCTATTTTGTCTTTAGGAGAAGAGAAATATGAGGATAGGGGTTTTTCCTATTTTAAATGCAGGGTTTAATCCTTGTTTTTTCAATTCATTTCCGACTTTGGTGGATATAGGCCGTAATATGGAATCATAACATAATGTTACGGGATGGGCCTATCTTCGGGGATTGTTGAATAGATATCATTAATTGTCTTTTTTTGTATTTGTTTTTTTAAAATATGATTGATAATGGTTTTATTATACCCGTTATTTTTTGCTATGGAATTTATTATTTCAATTTCTTTATTATAGTTCTTTTCATTTAGTGGTATGTTCAAAAGACGTTAAATCATGCTATTGAAGGCTGCGAGTTTATGTGCTATCGGTCTCCTAGTACCATTGTTTATAACGACATCCGTATGGGTGGCTTTCCGGTGAATTCCAAATTCATGATGTTTGTTTTTTACTGAGATTTCTAAATCTATAAAGTTTATGGTTTTGTTTTTTCCAGTTCTACTGTGAATTTAATTGAGGGATGAATTTCGTTTATTTCCTTTAAAACATTATTTATTTGTCTTGTCATACCACACCATAGGCATATAATGTCATCTACATACCGATACCAGTATATGATATGTTGAGCTAGTTGAGAATTATTTGGGTCAAGAATTTTTTGTTCTAATTTGTCCATAAATAAATCTGCCAGAGGGGGTGAGAGAGGGGAGCCCATCGGTAAGCCTTCTTCCTGTTTGAAGAATTTTCCATCAAATTGAAAATAATTATGTTTTATACAAATAGACATCAAATTGTAAAGATCTAGTTTTTCTAGCGGTGCTAGATTTGATCGGAAGATTAACTGTTCTAAAATTTCTATTGTTTCTAGTGGTGGGATACTTGTGAAAAGATTTGTGACGTCGAATGATATTAATTTCGCGTTATCCGGAATTACTATGTTCTTAATTTTGTTGACTAACGCTATAGAGTTTCTTACCGTGTGTATTGGGGAAAATGAGATTCTGGTTTTGAACAAGTTGTTCGAGTAATGGGCAAGTTTATAGATCGGGTTATTGATGTAAGCAACAACTGGTCTTGTGGGGATTTCCGGTTTGTGCATTTTTGGTAGGCCATATAGTCGAGGAGGTAGCAGATTCATCTCAATGAGAGTGTATTTTTTATATAACAGGCCAACTATATGTCCTACCAAAAATACACAAACGGGAATAATGTAGAAAATAACTATCCTTAAGACTCGAGTTCTCATTCAGGAAAAAATGAAAAAAAATGGGCATTTAGTTGCTTTTAGATATCAATACTGGATATTTTAGGATCAATGTAGCATTTTATCTTTAAACAAATGAATGAACACTAATTTTCATGGTACCATAAACTTAATTTCAATATTAATTATGGAGAATTAAATACCTTCTACATCTCTTCTAATAACTAAGTGTAGGCCTGTGATAAACACTTTTGTGACAGCCAATAGAAATTCTTAAGCTTTGTCTAAACACTGCTTAATTTTTTTTTTTTTTTCTAGATTCCAGATTAACTGACCATTTTAATATGCTAATAAATAAAGCTGTAAGGGCATTGCAAAAATCATTTCCTCTCTTTTATAACATTTTTTGGCCAGGATCATGCTAACTCCCATGGAGTAATAGGTTTATGGGGTGGAGAAGAAATTAAAAATGATAATGGCCAGAGATTGATAGAGTTCTGCATAGAGAATGATATGCTTATTGGGAATTCCCACTTTAAACATAAGCTAATACATAAAATTACTTTTGAAGCGGAAGGGAGGGAAGCCAAAAGCGTAATAGATTACATTATCTATGACAGAGGGATGCGCAGATATTTCACGGATGTAAAAGCCATTACAGGAGCAGAGCCTGGTTGTTGCTGATACCAAAATTACTAAGCCGCGGAAGAAACACTGCAAAACATATGAATGAATTGCGGCCGAAAAGTTCAGAGATCCAGAAGTAATTAAAAGATATAGAGAGGTGCTGCTGACTAACTTACAAGAAGTCAATTATGACATGGTTCTCGATGATTTATGGCTTCAGATCAAAAGAATCATTCTTTCTTGTGCAACAGAGGCATGTGGTATTAAGAAAATTAAGCCTCAGACCAAAAGTACTAGATGGTGGAATGATGAAGTGCAAAAAGCGACAAAAGATAAGAAAGTAGCATGGAGTCTATATAGGCAGAAAAAATCCCAAGCTTGTTGGGATGAATATGTCAGACAGAGAAACATTGCCAAGCAAGTTGTCAGAGAAGCCAAGGTAAGATCTTGCGAGGAATTTGGAAAGGAGATCCAAACTAAGTTCGAAGAAAATCAAAGGAAATTCTGGAGCACTCTAAATGGACTAAGAGGAAAGAAAGGAAAACAGGTTCGAAGTGTCCAAGATAATAACGGTAATTTTGTGTCTCAAGAAAATGAAATTCTTAAGGTATGGCATAGGCATTATCAGGATACATTTTCCCTCCAGGAATACAGACAATATCCTTAACATGACGGCCATAGAAGACCTAGAATCTGCGAGAACCAGGTGGAGAACAGTGATGATGTCATAGAAGAAGATGAGGTTATTTTGGCGATGGATAAAATAAAACTGGGCAAAGCAGCAGGAAGAGATAGTATCATGCCAGAATTTATAAAATATGGTGGAGAAGAAATGCTCAAGTGTTTACAGAGCCTCTTTCAAAAGATTTGGTCGGGAAAGATAATACCACATGACTGGGAAAATAATATTATAATTCCGATTTTTAAGAAAGGCAACCAGACAAAGTGTGAGAATTATATACCAATATGCCTATCCTCTGTAGTATATAAATTATATACAAGAATATTGGAACAGAGGCTCAGGAGATTGGTGGAACATGGTGTGGAAGAGGAGCAGGCTGGCTTTAGACCAGGGAGACAAACCCAAGACCATATTTTCTCATTACGAATGGTTATTGAGAAAGCGTGGGATAGAGGAAGAAAATTATTTTTGGCGTTCCTGGATTTGAAGGCTGCATTCGATTCGATTCCCCCCAAGAGATTTGGAATGCTCTACATGAAAAACAGGTGCCACCCACTCTCATCAGTGTGATCAAATCGGTATACCAGGATCCCAAGGGAATTATACGGCTTAACGGAACTGAATCAGAGCCATTTAGGTTTTATAAAGACGTCAAGCAAGGGGACAGCCTAAGCCCACTTCTTTTCATAATATGCATGGATGAAGTATGGAATGTGTGCAAGCGAAGGACACCAAGGGCAACAGTGGGATACTGGAATTTAATTCCTGTACAAGCACAAACTCTCCTGTATGCGGATGATGTGGTCCTGATTGCTAATACCCAGGAAAGGCTTCAGGTGGCTGTCGATGAATGGTCGGAAGAGCTCCAGAGGAAAGGAATGGAAATAAGTCCTATTGAAAGTAAGGTGATGGTTATCGGCCGAGACGGGGAAGACCCAATTCATATTTCATGCAATAATGAGCCGCTAGAGAAGGTAGATTATTTCCAGTACCTGGGCACGATTTTCAGCAGAGATGGGAGAATAGACCAAGAGGTTCTACATAGAGTCAAGAAGGCAAATGGTGTGTTCTACTCCATTGCACTACAATATTAGGGAAACAGGAGATAAAGAAAGAAACCTTAATAGCTTTATTTAAAACAGTGTTTCTGCCTGTCCTTCTATATGGTGCGGAGAGCTGGACTGTTCATGATAAACATGCGAGCAAAGTAACGGCCATAGAAATGAGGTACCTTAGGAGAGTACTTGGCAAAACGAGAAGAGACTGCTGGAGAAATGAAAGAATAAGAGAGGAACTGAATGTAAGACCAGTAAAAGAAATTATTGAAGAACGCCAACTGAAATGGTTTGGTCATGTTTACAGGATGGGCGATAACCAAAAGGCTAAATGGGTCTTGGAAGCAAAACCAGAGGGAAGGCGACCTTGGGGCAGACCCAGGATGATGTCAGGTGGACACTGATAGATCTTATTCATTATACTCTAATGCATATTGTAATTAGAGTATAATAATTCTATTCATTATATTCTAATAGTATCTCAACTTTTATATATCAATTTATAATCAATTTTCTAGCATATAAAAGGTATTCTCGAATATACTAAAGTTGATCTATCTTATAATAACCCAAAAGGCTTAAACACATTTTGCTATAAATTACTTCATTATATATGCACATATTTTTTCTTTTTTAGATGAATTTTTCCCTATTGTATTACTTTTTTTTAGTTATATTAGAAATCTTTGACTATTGTAATCCTGATATAGAGAGTATAAAAACTTGGGCTTGAAATCTGATGAATGTATAGTCAAATTTGATATATTTGTGTGTTGTTAAACAATCATTAAATGAAAAAAAATAAAGATAAATCTTGCAATATTTTTACTTACCCTTGGATTTAAAAATATATTTTGATATTTATTCATTTGCTTAGTGAAAAAAATGTCATAACTCCATTGATATAAAAATTAATTTTTCGAATCTGAGAAATTGAATTACAAGGATAATAATTTTATAATTTCCCCAAGTTGGTATAAAGAAAGTCTAAAAATAACAAAAAAGATTATCTTGTAAAACATCTATTTAGTTGGTGCACATGAGTTCAAGTCCAATTCAAAGTATTGACTATAAACAAAAAACAATAATAATGATTAATATTACTCTACCTTGTAAGTCCCCGAAAAAATTATAGGCCACCCCTATTTTGTATGATTATCGTTAATTTTAGTAATATTATAGCTTATTATAACATTGCATATAACAAGCAAAAAACAACATTTTCATGAAACAAATTTATTTTTGAATGAAATAAAAAACAAAAATGAAAATCCAGTGCAACAAAAATTTAGGTAAGTCTATCTGTATTTACCAATTATCTCAGCAGTTTGTTGATTTTGTAGGAATTCAGTAGTGTGTTGATCCACCCTTGTTGTGTAAGACATCCACCTATCGCTTTGGAAGAGATTTGGTCCACTTTTCTACAATGCAAGTTTTGAGTTCCTCTATGGAGTTTAACTGTTTATGTTGTGCATAAACTGATCAAGAATGTTCTCCCAGACAGTTCTCAACATTGTGTGTACAGGTGCATTGTGTTGCAGAAAGATGAACCTCCCTCTTGTCAACTCTTTTCCTCTTTGAACAATCCGTTGTTGAATAATCTTTCTATATTTTTTTGCCGAACAGAATGTTTATTTAGTCTTTCCATTGTACCCTATCCCAGCTGAAACCATGACACTCCCTCTGCCCGTTTAATGTTTGCTTTCTGTTTGTATTCTGTAAATCATGAAAATAATATCAATATCCGTCAGGACCGTCCAGTTTAAAACATTTTTCATCGCTAAAAATAACTATTTTCCACCTATTTCTCCATGAGATTTATTCAGTTACAAATTGCTTCCTATTGGCCTTATGGGCTTTTGAAAGGCCGGGTTTTGTCCTCAGTTTTACCTGCTTATGAAGTTTTTCAAAATACGTTTGACATTTCTAATTTTTGTTTGTTCACCGGCTTGTTCACAAATCTCCTGGCTGAAGAGTTGTATGCTTGGCGTAGAATGGCTTTCCATTCTTATTCATTTGTAGCCGTTGGCCTGCCTACCTGTGGAATTCTTTATATAATCATCATCAAAAAAATTTCTTATATCGTGTCTACTTCTAATTAAAGATTGAGCCTTTTTCGATGCTCAATTTTTTATGTGTAATGCTTTAATAAGGTCCCTCTTACATTATACAGCAAAACTGAATTCTATAGTATAAATATAGTTGAAAAAAAACAAGGATTGTAATATGTTTACTAAACTAGAAAATTTATTTACGTACGCAATTTTTTTCTTATTTAACTTTTATTGATTTAAATTCCTCAATGATGTGAAAAAACATAACAAATATTTTAAATGATCGAAATTTTTAGAAATGGAAGGTAGGGGAGGAGGGAGGAGTTGACCCTTCCAGAAAGCGTTAAAATTTAGACCTGCTCTAGTATCAGGAGGACGGGAGCGCGAAGGAGGTGATGCTCACCGTTCAAAGTCAATTGCTATCCAAATAATAGAAGTGTACTCCATGAATGTGTTAATATTATATTTTCACACTTTTCTTCTACACATTCTCGGTATATATATATATATATATATATATATATATATATATATATATATATATATATATATATATATATATATAATTGGTATCGTTTATAAATGATTAATTTTTCTATGGAATACGCCAGATAAAACTATGTTTTCGAATTTTCAAAAACAAAATTCTCACAACTAGGTTTTTTGTTTATATATGTATATGAGTTAATTATTTAATTTTTTAATATTTAATAAGACTAGATTTTTAAAACATTTTGATTAAATTTCAATATTATTTCAAACATTAATCTTTGCCATTATCCACCCTGTATAGTATTCAGATGGTATTTTCGTGTGTGAGGAGCATTAAAACACACGTTTCTTACTGTGTTTTTTTTTTCGAGAAGTTAATTTTCAATTTAAAAAACTTGTTACGTACTGAGTGAAGCCCTCAATTCCATTAATACATTTCATATCATCCTGAAAATTAAAGTTAGTATATTGCAAAGATCTGTTTCAAATACAATTAAAATTATTTAAATAATAAATAATTAGTTGATGTCCGCATGATGGTATAGATCAATCTAATTAGGGATTGATAAATTATTTGCCACTTCTATAATTTTGCTTTTATTGAAAACTAGTTTGGAATGTAATACACACATCTTCAGTTCTAAATACACACAAAAATTCAAAAATAGGCGATTCAAAATACAGTTTGGTATTATTATACATATTAAATTAAATGTAATATAAATTAGTATTATAAAATATTTATGAATTATGAATTTAATTATGACAAGAAATCAAATACATGTTGGTACTCACCAAGGTTTAAGTAGATTATAACAAACAGAAAAGTTTGTATTGGTATGTTCTCGCGCTGAACTAGCAATCGAAGAAAGGTGGGGTGTTTATAGGTAAACGGTTTAGGGGTCGGGATTTTTCCAGTAATCTTCTGGAAAATCACTAAATCAGAGTTTAAAGGAACATATACGTGCATATAATAATAAGACAGAGAATTCTAACTTTGCAATTCATTTACATGAAAAAAAGGAACATAAATTCACCAAAGACTCAGGAGTTAAATTAATACATCACGTTGAAAACACACTCAAATTAAATATATATGAAGCACTTGAAATAATAAAATCCTTCAAATCCAATCCAGATTTTTGCTTAAATGACCAAATAAATATCTCCATTAGTCCGATCTTAAATTTATTCCCATCTATAACAGAAAAACTATTACACAACGGAATAACTGGAAAAACTGCGACCCCTAAACCGTTTACCTATAAACACCCCACCTTTCTTACATCGCTAGTTCAGTGCGAGAATAAACCAATACAAACTTTTCTGTTTGATATAATCTACTCAAACCTTGATCGGATTTTCCGTTACTGTTGAAGTTTTTTATGATATAGGGATCGTTTATTACGTTTTCGATGATTCTGAAATCACTTTTTGAATTGGATTTTTGATCGTGCATGCGTATTTCGCTTTTCCGTTACTGTTGAAGTTTTTGTCGTTGTAGGGATCGTTTACTACTTTTTCGAGAGTTATGATTTCATTTTTTGAATTTGATTTTTTGTAGCGCATGCGCATTTCGCTTTTCCATTACTGTAAAAGTTTTCTTCTATATAGGGACCGTTTATTAGGTTTATGAGGATTCTGATTTCATTTTTTGAAAATATTTTGCTCTTTTTTAGTTTCTTTTTCCTTTAACGTAAGTAGCGCAATCTTGTCCATAACAAAAATTGACTTATGAAGTTCTATTTTCTCAACTCACATTTGACTCTGTAGAAATGTATTTATTTATTTAATAATTATATATACAAATTTAATTACTAGTAATTATCATTGGCAGTATGGAGTAATCCAATGCCGCTTAAAAATATAAAAAAAAAGAAAAAAAAAAGTAATTATCATACGTAAATTCATTTATTTAATAATGAAAAACTGAATCAAAACCCTCGAAACCCTATTTAACGACTTCTTAGTATTTAGTCGTAATTATTACTATTTACAATCAAAACAATGGATTAGCTAAAATGCCAGTATTTGCATGGGACAAAAGTATAGGCCACGCTCAGCTTTCATCTTAATCTCGATTAAAAGACAGCGTGAATTATGTTTTAAAACATTTAATTCATTCTGTGAATACTAATTTTCTATTTGATTATGTAATTAAATTCAATTAAATAATGCCACAGTGAAGAATGTTATCGGAGAGTGAAAGGGACGTTGTTAAAGCATTTCACGAAAATGGCTCGAAGCAAATGAATAAATATTAAAATATATAGCAATTCCAAGTCAATTGTAATCATGTGTCAATCGGGTTTTCGGTCGCGCATGCGCATTTCTATTTTCCGTTGCTGTTGAATATTCCATGATCAAGGGATCGTTTATTAGGTTTTCGAGAGTACTGATTCCATTTTTAAAAATATTATTAAAATATTTCAGAACAGGCATAGCTAGGAAAATTAAATTAAACAAGACTAGGTAAAGTCGGGAAAATTAAAATATTTAATATACTTGGGAAATCCGATTTTGTTCACAAAATTGCCTTCTCAGGCACTGAGAGAAATGTGAACAGTGTCATAGATTATTTCATATATAGCCGAGACATCAGAGGGTATTTTACAGGTTACATCTGTAAAAGTAGAGCTAAGGAATCGCCTCCAGGAAGTAGACGCGAATGCAAGCCTGGACAGTATGTGGAGTCTCATTAAAAGCAGCATTCTGCAAGCAGCTAAGTTCGTCTGTGGAGTGAAAAAGGTCTTCACAGGAAATAAACGTAAATGGAAAATGGAAAATGGCGTGGAAGGAATACTACCAAGATAAAGCACCTGAGAAGTGGCAGGCCTATGTGGTGGCTCGAAACAGGGTAAAAGAGACAGTGAGAAAGGCGAAGCAGAAGTCGTGGGAAGAATTTGGAAAGAAGATGGATCAGGACCACCAGGAGAACATAAACTCTTCTGGAGAAAGATAAAAGCTTTGAGAGGGCGAAAGAGCAAAGCAGTAAGGAACATGAAGAATGAACAAGGTTAGGTGATCTCGGAAGACAAAGCTATCCTGGAGGTCTGGAGGCAGCATTACTGGAAACAATTCGGTACTAATGATCACCATTCAACGAGTCGGAGTGGACCTTGGAATGAGGAGGAGTATGACGAGATGATAGAAGAGAAAGAGATCGAAAGAACAATAGCTAAAATGAAAAAAGGGAAAGCACCAGGTCGGGATAACATAGTGGTCGAAATGGTGAAATATGGGGGCCCTGAATTGGAGCGTTTTATTCAAGCTCTCTTCCAGAAAGCCTGGGATGAGAAAAGGATCCCAATAGATCGGGAAAATAACATCATAATTCCCATCCACAAGAAAGGATGCCAGGCTGAATGTTCCAACTACCGACCAATATGCCTATCACCGGTCATCTACAAATTGTACACCTCTATTCTGGAGGGCCGGCTTAGACCACTGGTGGAGCTCAAAATTGGAGAAGAACAAGTGGGGTTCAGACCAGGACGACAAACTCAAGATCATGTCTTCACATTAAGAAATATCCACCAGAAATCCTAGAACCGGGACAAGAATATGAGCTGCCCTCAGAAATAAGAAGATACCGAAGAACTTGGTATAGGCCATTAAATCGACATATCAGGAGAATAAAGGAATTGTTAGGCTCAATGGATTAGAGTCCGACAATTTTAACATGACGAAGAGGGTCAAGCAGACAGACAGTTTGAGCCCGTTGCTATTCCTCCTATTCGTGGATGAGTTGGCATCCATATGTAGGAGAAGAACTGAGAGGACGTTTCTAGGGCGAAGAAATCTAAACCCAGTAGTAGTCCAGTTTCTCCTCTATACGGATATATAGTGTATAGTGCTGATTCCTGACTCGATCGAAAAGCTGCAGCAAGCGGTGATGGAATGGTATGAATAACTCTGTCAAAATGGAATGAGAATCAATGCCAGTAAAAGTAAGGTCCCACAAGTGGGTAGGCGGCAGGAAGAAGAGGTGCACATATTCTGCAATGAGGAGGAAATGGAAGTGGTGACGGAATTCACTTAGTCAGTCTACCTGCCGATACTACTGTATGGAGCTGAAAGCTGGGTATTGATGGGGAGACAGGAAAGCAGAGTTACCGCGTCAGAAATGAGGTACTTGAGAAGAGAGGCGGGACTGCGTTCGCGACGAGAGGATTCCACAAGAATTGAAGATTGTCCCGCTAAAAGAGCTCCTGGAAATCAGGAAACTGAAATGAGTGACCACCGGGATCCTCTCAAGACGATGGACTACATGCCGGATGGAAAAAGACCTCGAGGACGCCCAAGGATGTCCTATCTGGAGTACATGGATCGCCTTAGTAGAAAAGAGGAAAAGATCTCCAACAGGCCAGAAACCTAGCAAGATACCGGGATGAGTTCGGCTCCTGGCTGGACGCTTCCCTACGCTAAAAGGCACTATAGGGAGAAGCGAAAGAAGAAGAAGAAGAAGGGAAATCCGATGAAAATTGTAGGAGATTTTTAGATTTTGCTCTCCCCCTCCCCAACAGATTGTTTTAGCAACGTCCCTGGTTATTATTAATTACAAACAATAGTGAGTCGGTCTCATATAGTCCAATGCTAACTATATTTTGTGGTATAAGTAAGAAGATAAGTGTAAAACGAACCTCCTACACGACTAGGACATCCTGCCGACACCACTTAGACTGGTTTCAATCTCAAGACATTGAACAGCAAACGTTTTTGACATATAATTTTTCGCTTCAGATGATAGCAATATAGGCTAACAATATGCTTCTGGCCGGTGCGTTATATTTAGCTGCTACGCTCCTAATATCAATATTTCGTTTAATATCTATTAAGTCAATAGTTAATTACAGTTTATTCAAATATGAGTTTTTGCTTTCACTTACCTATATATGAAATATATAGTAAGGGAAAGTATTACGATCGTGAAAAATTTCGAATTCCAGTTTCTAACAGAAATACACGTTTTATGGTCTTTTGAGTCGTAAATACCAAATCTCACAAAAGGGCCAATGCATGCATATGCGTATCTGTGTGTGAGCAGCGTAGCTCAAAAACGAAAATTTGTACGAAACTGAAATTACATACAACATGTTACAGTGACATTTTCGCTAAAATCGGCTCACCGAAAGTGCCACTTCATATCATTAATTTAACACTTTTTTACAATTTTCTCGAAAACGGCACTAACGATCTTGATGAAACTTGCCTAAAGTCTTCTCCTTCTAGCCCTTTAGCTTTTCATGTATTTAATATTTCACCGAGAAAATGCAGGCAAAAAAGTTATAACGGATAGAAAATTTAATTTTCATATAACTCAAAAAGTATGCAGTTTATGAAAAACGATACCGTATATTATCACATGGTAGGTAATAAAATTCCCTACAAAATAAAAAAAAAATAAAATAAAAAAAAAATTCGGAATAGCATTAGCAAAGATATAGAATATTGGATTTAACGGAAGTGGCATCTTATATCGTCGATTTACACGAAACTAAAATTAAATATTTAAGGTTGGTATGTATATATGCTTGGAATGTTACAGCAACATTTTCGCTAAAATCGACTCACCAGAAGTGGTACTTTATATCTTCGATTTTACACTTGTCTTCAATTTTCTTGAAAAAAGGCTCAAATGATTTTGATGAAACTCGTTATAACAATTTACAATTAAATGGTCTTTAATATCAGATAGGTTTTATCTTCATTGAAATAGTCTGACAGTGCTTAAATGTCGAATTATCAAAATGACTTGCTCTAATGTACCTTCAATTTTGTTTATTTGAAATAATTAACCTTTTCTCATTGTTATTAGAAATAAAAAATGGATAAATATAAACTATATTTGAATATGAAATAATTTGATATTTATCTTAAGAAGAAAAAAAATGAGAAATATTTTCCCAGATTAAAAACAAGTTTCCGAAAATATGAGTAGTATTATATATGTATAATATACCGTTGGAAAGCAAAAAAAATTATAAAAACTAATACCTAATATACAAAGGTTTAGAAGGTAGTGGGGAGGGACGAAACCCGCATAAAGTTCAGTAATTATTGCAAATAATAATTTATACTTTTATACCATTTGATGGAAGCTAAATGTTTCCATGGAAACTAAATGAAATTATCTTGAAACTAAATGGAAACTTTTAAATTTATTTCAAACAAGGAGTGAAGTGAAAGTTGGATGATGCGCGCACCAGATTTGTTTTTGTTTTAAATCAGATATTAATTTTTAATGTCTTTTAAACATTTTATTTCCTACATTAGTTTTAAGTCAGATATTAATTTATATTTTTTTCAAACATTTTATTTACTATATTA
The DNA here is from genome assembly GCA_948150685.1 of Rhaphigaster nebulosa. Taxonomy (NCBI): domain Eukaryota; kingdom Metazoa; phylum Arthropoda; class Insecta; order Hemiptera; family Pentatomidae; genus Rhaphigaster; species Rhaphigaster nebulosa. Next base: position 136,156,493 of record OX411307.1, read on the forward strand.
GTTTTCAGTCAATTTGAGTATTGCCCATCTCTAATTATTAGTTTCCGAAATTCTTCGTTATAGGTATCTTATCACAAAAAGAATGAGATTAACTTCAGAGATCTGTGCTGGTCAATTTATTAACGAAATAATATATTAAATAAAAATAAAATAAATTAAGCCGAAGTAACAAAGTAAACTACAGAAATATGCGGCATTTTCATTTTTTTTTTTTTAAATTAATAGGAATTATCAAGAAAAAATATTTAATTTCAATTGTGATACAATATGTTATAAGCACTGGACGGTAAAAAATGGTTTCTTATCATTTAGTCCAATCAAGAATTACCTTAAAATTGACAAATAAACAACCTTTAAATTGTAATAGACAACTTAAAAATTTCCCTTATTTAAAATTTGGTTAGTTAAAAGTTTATATTCAAAATGAACATAAATGGAGTACTAAGAACTGTTCACTAAGTTTAAAGTCTTTATGTGAATGAAAAGATGAACTTCAAGAAAATGCAAAGAATTTTTCCAAAAACAAAATGATTAGCAGCTATTAGAAAAATAAACTTTATAAGGAAATTCAAAAGTTGCTGTATTCTAACTTTAATTTTCGGGAAAATGTAAAAGATGCTGATCGAGGATTTTATTCAGCACATTACAAGTTTTTTAAATTGAAAAATTAACTTCTCAAAAATACAAACACGTCAGTAAGAAATGTGTGTTTTAATGCCCCTCAAATACGAAAATACTACATGAATGCTAGGTGCCGGGTGGATAATTACAAAGATTAATATTTGAAATAACATGGAGTTGCAATACAAATCTTAATAAAAATAATTCGTATTAACTATTGTTAAACAAATTCATAATTAACTAATATATATTTATATATAAACGATAAATTTTATTAGTGAAAAATTTATTTAAAGTTTTGAAAACATCTTTTTTTTCTGTTGTATCAATATTCCATTAAAAACATTATCTTAAAAATTAGATAAACGTATTTTATAATATAATAAAAAAAATTTAAATAAATATATTTATTCATGCATGCACACAGGCTATATATGTATATAAATATACATACTCATATAGACACATACATTATAAAAGAAACATATGAAAATATTTTATTAACATATTCTCTGGAACAGGTTGCAATTGAATCAGCGAGAGACTTTGAACAGTGAGCATTACCTCCTTCGCGCTCCTGCTCTCCTGTTACTGGGGCAGGTCAAAATTTTGACGCTTCCTGGAAGCGTCAATCAAGTTCCTTCCCCTTTATTTCTAGAATTAATTTTTTTTTTATCTTTTGACTTTTTCCCATCGTTGAGGAATTTAAACCAATAAAAAATAGATATGAAAAAATGCAGACGTTTATCAATTGTAATGTATAGTAAATAAACTACAACATTTGTTTTTAACAAATTTTTTTTCTCAACAATATTGATAGTTTAGAATACAGCTTTGCTATCACAAATTTTGCCATTTTATCATTAGTTCCATCGTAATAATAATACATTTATAGTAATATAGCATTCAAGGGTTAATTTTATCTTCTAATTTTAATTCTTCAAGATGATTAATGGCGTTGGCTATACCTCCCCAAAATTGATTTGTCCTCCAGTATCATTAATATTTACTTAATTAATTTCTATCGACATTTCGGACTAAGTTTCTTATTATCAAACCATCTTCTCTCAACAAAAACATCTTTTGTATATACTGCCTTTCTTATAATCACAGATTTTGCTCCATTTATGCTTCTATTTACCATTTTTTTATATTACGCTTAAACTAAATTGTACATTCGTCTAATATCTGATTATCATCATTAAAAGTTTATAAAAAATGTATTAAAATATGCAACTAAGTTCGAAACTGACTCGTCGTTGTGGAATTACCGAGTCAGTTTCGAACTTAGTTTTCCATTAAGAATTGGATTGAGATCCATTTCTTAAATACCTCTTAAGAGGTAAGCATGGAACCATATTAATGGAATGCATGCAAAAAGCCTTGAGTATTGTTTGGGCATGGTGTCAAGAACAGGGACTAAATATTAATCTAAGCAAAACCACTATAGTACCTGTAAGCTAATAAGATCGTGCCTCAGACAAAATCATATGGGCAATAAACAGCTTTTAACACTACAAAGCATATTCAGGGCAAGCTAAATAGTAGGATATATCCCAAAAATAAGAGAGGTCAATGTGGTATTAATTCCAAAAATTGGAAATAATTATAAATGTCATCCAAAAGACCAATGAAACATAATATACACATGACATGAAACAATATAAAAGCTATAAAGAGAACAAGAGCTACTATCTCTTAGATCAAAGAAACATTGATAAACAGAAATATTACAGTCACAATAGAACCTAAGGAATGGATGCAAAAAGCCTTGTTTGGGCATGGTGTCAAGAATCTATAGATTAATCTAAGCAAAACCACTATAGTACCCTTCACCAGGAAAAGGAATTTTAACTTTGAATCTCCACAAAGGAAAACACATAAACATTATAAATGAGGTTAAATATCTAAATAAAAAAACTCACTTGGAATGTGCATATAAATAGAATACTAGAAAAACAAATATTTACCAATGGACCAGCAAGAGATTATTCGGAAAAAAATGGAGGAACAGACCAAAAACGCTAGAATGGTTTTTTGACAGCATGGAGATAATGCATAACCTAACTCCCTTGCTCATTTGGATACAATAGATTCTTTAACTAGTGCACTCAGACTATGGTTTCTGATGGATCAATTAAAGAAGGAAAGTCAGGGGCAGGAGTGTTTGGACCAAAATGTAGAAGATCCTTTGCTATGGGATCATACCCAACTGTCTTCTAATGTTGAATACATGCGATAGAAATAGCTGCTCTAAAAAACTTAAAGAATAACCAGAAAGAAAAATAAAATATATAATTTCAGAGAGCCAGGTGGCATTGAAGACTTTTAATTCCTAAACAATAGCACCATACCTAGTCTGCAATTGCTTTGATTTCCTAAAGCAGCTAGCTAGAGGGAATAAACTAATGAAGACACTAAGACATTGAAGGCTAAAAGATGATAGTGATAGCTTAGGTAGGGCTCTGATATGATGTTAATTAGCCCAGAGCCATACTGCAACATATCAAATAGTAAACCCAATAAAGAAATTGAATCCTAGGAAATGAAGAAGGGTATACTGGGTTTCAAAATCTGGAATGAAATAATTTATGCTTTTTATCAATATATCAAAGGAAAAAGCTTAATTTTACCTGAACCTGACAATGATCGAGTTTAGAACAGTAGCAGGATAACTTACTTACATGCCAATTATTAGCAAATTCTAATCCAATTTATTTCAAGGAGTGTTCAAAGCAATTTTGGTACGGATGGTAATGAAGGAAGCTCATGAAATGTTTATATCACTTTTCCAGAGGGTAAACTAAAATAAAAACACTGTGAATTATTACACATTGATTTTTTATTTCCAAAAAGTTATATTTCAGAAATATATGGTGTGTCCATACACACGATTTTCCTTATCGCTTTGGTTTAAAGTCCAAACAATTAGATTATCTTTCAAATGAGCATCTGAAATGTTTTGGGAGATATAACTTTTTGGAGTTATAACCAACCAAAGGTGAACTGGTTTCTATAGGAATATGTACAGAATACTTTATAATACTCATCAACCAACTTCAGATAAGAAATTAATCGCAGAATAATGGCGGGTAATAAAGCCCACTATGCAAAGCTGAAACTTCTCAAGTCCTAACTGTTGTCTAAAGCAACAAAATTAAAATTATGGACCTATCCAGCGAAAACTTAGTGTTCGTCCCAAGACAGTAAACTGAGAGTTTTCGAAAATAACTGTATCAAAGCAAGCAGGCGAAGATGTTTAGCATATGTACCAGAATGGAGGATGAAATGGTACAGAAGAAAATGTTGGAGGTGCACATCAGTAGGAAAACAAGAAGGGGTAGATCAAGAAGCTGGTGGAAGTAGAGTATGTATCCGAATGAAGGATGAAGTGGAGAGAGATGTAAGGAAGCTGGGAGATTTCAATTGAAAACTCAGGAGACCAAGGATTATGCACACCTGTAGCACTGGCAGTTAGTCTAAAAAAGTTTAATATGCTATATCTCAGCTAGTACTGGTCCAATTTTGATGATTTTTTGTTGTCGATCTGGATTGGATTTGAAGGATTTTATTATTTCAAGTGCTTCATATATATTTAATTTGAGACTGTTTTCAACGTGATGTATTAATTTAACTCCTGAGTCTTTGATGAATTTATGATTATTTTCATTTATATGAATTGCAAAGTTAGAATTGTCTGTCTTATTATTATATGCATGTATATGTTCCTTTAATCTCTGATTTAGCGATCTTCCAGTTTTTCCTGTGTATTTGGCTTCACAATCATTACGATTTAGTTTGTATACTCCGCTTTTTTGGAAAAGGTCTATTTTGTCTTTAGGAGAAGAGAAATATGAGGATAGGGTTTTTTCCTATTTTAAATGCAGGGTTTAATCCTAGTTTTTTCAATTCATTTCCGACATTGGTGGATATAGGCCGTAATATGGAATCAAAACATAATGTTAGGGGATGGACCTATCTTCGGGGATTGTTGAATAGATATCATTAATTGTCTTTTTTTGTATTTGTTTTTTTAAAATATGATTGATAATGGTTTTATTATACCCGTTATTTTATGCTATGGAATTTATTATTTCAATTTCTTTATATTTCTTTTTATTTAGTGGTATGTTCAAAAAACGGTAAATCATGCTATTGAAGGCTGCGAGCTTATGTGCTATCAGTCTCCTAGTACCATTGTTTATAACGACATCCGTATGGGTGACTGTCCGGTGAATTCCAAATTCATGATGTTTGTTTTTTACTGAGATTTCTAAATCTAAAAAGTTTATGGTTTTGTTTTTTCCAGTTCTACTGTGAATTTAATTGAGGGATGAATTTCGTTTATTTCCTTTAAAAAATTATTTATTTGTCTTGTCATACCAGACCATAGGCATATAATGTCATCTACATACCGATACCAGTATATGATATGTTGAGCTAGTTGAGAATTATTTGGGTCAAGAATTTTTTGTTCTAATTTGTCCATAAATAAATCTGCCAGAGGGGGTGAGAGAGGGGAGCCCATCGGTAAGCCTTCTTCCTGTTTGAAGAATTTTCCATCAAATTGAAAATAATTATGTTTTATACAAATAGACATCAAATTGTAAAGATCTAGTTTTTCTAGCGGTGCTAGATTCGATCGGAAGATTAACTGTTCTAAAATTTCTATTGTTTCTAGTGGTGGGATACTTGTAAAAAGATTTGTGACGTCGAATGATATTAATTTCGCGTTATCCGGAATTACTATGTTCTTAATTTTGTTGACTAACGCTATAGAGTTTCTTACCATGTGTTTTGGGGAAAATGAGATTCTGGTTTTGAACAAATTGTTCGAGTAATTGGCAAGTTCATAGATCGGGTTATTGATGTAAGCAACAACTGGTCTTGTGGGGATTTCCGGTTTGTGCATTTTTGGTAGGCCATATAGTCGAGGAGGTAGCAGATTCATCTCAATGAGAGTGTATTTTTTATATAACAGGCCAACTATATGTCCTACCAAAAATACACAAACTGGAATAATGTAGAAAATAACTATCCTTAAGACTCGAGTTCTCATTCAGGAAAAAATTAAAAAAAATGGGTATTTAGTTGCTTTTAGATATCAATACTGGATATTTTAGAATCAATGTAGCATTTTATCTTCAAACAAATGAATGAACACTAACTTTCATGGTACCATAAACTTAATTTCAATATTAATTATGGAGAATTAAATACCTTCTACATCTCTTCTAATAACTAAGTGTAGGCCTGTGATAAACACTTTTGTGACAGCCAATAGAAATTCTTAAGCTTTGTCTAAACACTGCTTAATTTTTTTTTTTTTTTCTAGATTCCAGATTAACTGACCATTTTAATATGCTAATAAATAAAGCTGTAAGGGCATTGCAAAAATCATTTCCTCTCTTTTATAACATTTTTTGGCCAGGATCATGCTAACTCCCATGGAGTAATAGGTTTATGGGGTGGAGAAGAAATTAAAAATGATAATGGCCAGAGATTGATAGAGTTCTGCATAGAGAATGATATGCTTATTGGGAATTCCCACTTTAAACATAAGCTAATACATAAAATTACTTTTGAAGCGGAAGGGAGGGAAGCCAAAAGCGTAATAGATTACATTATCTATGACAGAGGGATGCGCAGATATTTCACGGATGTAAAAGCCATTACAGGAGCAGAGCCTGGTTGTTGCTGATACCAAAATTACTAAGCCGCGGAAGAAAAACTGCAAAACATATGAATGAATTGCTGCCGAAAAGTTCAGAGATCCAGAAGTAATTAAAAGATATAGAGAGGTGCTGCTGACTAACTTACAAGAAGTCAATTATGACATGGTTCTCGATGATTTATGGCTTCAGATCAAAAGAATCATTCTTTCTTGTGCAACAGAGGCATGTGGTATTAAGAAAATTAAGCCTCAGACCAAAAGTACTAGATGGTGGAATGATGAAGTGCAAAAAGCGACAAAAGATAAGAAAGTAGCATGGAGTCTATATAGGCAGAATAAATCCCAAGCTTGTTGGGATGAATACGTCAGACAGAGAAACATTGCCAAGCAAGTTGTCAGAGAAGCCAAGGTAAGATCTTGCGAGGAATTTGGAAAGGAGATCCAAACTAAGTTCGAAGAAAATCAAAGGAAATTCTGGAGCACTCTAAATGGACTAAGAGGAAAGAAAGGAAAACAGGTTCGAAGTTTCCAAGATAATAACGGTAATTTTGTGTCTCAAGAAAATGAAATTCTTAAGGTATGGCATAGGCATTATCAGGATACATTTTCCCTCCAGGAATACAGACAATATCCTTAACATGACGGCCATAGAAGACCTAGAATCTGCGAGAACCAGGTGGAGAACAGTGATGATGTCATAGAAGAAGATGAGGTTATTTTGGGCATGGATAAAATAAAACTGGGCAAAGCAGCAGGAAGAGATAGTATCATGCCAGAATTTATAAAATATGGTGGAGAAGAAATGGTCAAGTGTTTACAGAGCCTCTTTCAAAAGATTTGGTCGGGAAAGATAATACCACATGACTGGGAAAATAATATTATAATTCCGATTTTTAAGAAAGGCAACCAGACAAAGTGTGAGAATTATATACCAATATGCCTATCCTCTGTAGTATATAAATTATATACAAGAATATTGGAACAGAGGCTCAGGAGATTGGTGGAACATGGTGTGGAAGAGGAGCAGGCTGGCTTTAGACCAGGGAGACAAACCCAAGACCATATTTTCTCATTACGAATGGTTATTGAGAAAGCGTGGGATAGAGGAAGAAAATTATTTTTGGCGTTCCTGGATTTGAAGGCTGCATTCGATTCGATTCCCCCCAAGAGATTTGGAATGCTCTACATGAAAAACAGGTGCCACCCACTCTCATCAGTGTGATCAAATCGGTATACCAGGATCCCAAGGGAATTATACGGCTTAACGGAACTGTATCAAAGCAAGCAGGCGAAGATGTTTAGCATATGTACCAGAATGGAGGATGAAATGGTACAGAAGAAAATGTTGGAGGTGCACATCAGTAGGAAAACAAGAAGGGGTAGATCAAGAAGCTGGTGGAAGTAGAGTATGTATCCGAATGAAGGATGAAGTGGAGAGAGATGTAAGGAAGCTGGGAGATTTCAATTGAAAACTCAGGAGACCAAGGATTATGCACACCTGTAGCACTGGCAGTTAGTCTAAAAAAGTTTAATATGCTATATCTCAGCTAGTACTGGTCCAATTTTGATGATTTTTTGTTGTCGATCTGGATTGGATTTGAAGGATTTTATTATTTCAAGTGCTTCATATATATTTAATTTGAGACTGTTTTCAACGTGATGTATTAATTTAACTCCTGAGTCTTTGATGAATTTATGATTATTTTCATTTATATGAATTGCAAAGTTAGAATTGTCTGTCTTATTATTATATGCATGTATATGTTCCTTTAATCTCTGATTTAGCGATCTTCCAGTTTTTCCTGTGTATTTGGCTTCACAATCATTACGATTTAGTTTGTATACTCCGCTTTTTTGGAAAAGGTCTATTTTGTCTTTAGGAGAAGAGAAATATGAGGATAGGGTTTTTTCCTATTTTAAATGCAGGGTTTAATCCTAGTTTTTTCAATTCATTTCCGACATTGGTGGATATAGGCCGTAATATGGAATCAAAACATAATGTTAGGGGATGGACCTATCTTCGGGGATTGTTGAATAGATATCATTAATTGTCTTTTTTTGTATTTGTTTTTTTAAAATATGATTGATAATGGTTTTATTATACCCGTTATTTTATGCTATGGAATTTATTATTTCAATTTCTTTATATTTCTTTTTATTTAGTGGTATGTTCAAAAAACGGTAAATCATGCTATTGAAGGCTGCGAGCTTATGTGCTATCAGTCTCCTAGTACCATTGTTTATAACGACATCCGTATGGGTGACTGTCCGGTGAATTCCAAATTCATGATGTTTGTTTTTTACTGAGATTTCTAAATCTAAAAAGTTTATGGTTTTGTTTTTTCCAGTTCTACTGTGAATTTAATTGAGGGATGAATTTCGTTTATTTCCTTTAAAAAATTATTTATTTGTCTTGTCATACCAGACCATAGGCATATAATGTCATCTACATACCGATACCAGTATATGATATGTTGAGCTAGTTGAGAATTATTTGGGTCAAGAATTTTTTGTTCTAATTTGTCCATAAATAAATCTGCCAGAGGGGGTGAGAGAGGGGAGCCCATCGGTAAGCCTTCTTCCTGTTTGAAGAATTTTCCATCAAATTGAAAATAATTATGTTTTATACAAATAGACATCAAATTGTAAAGATCTAGTTTTTCTAGCGGTGCTAGATTCGATCGGAAGATTAACTGTTCTAAAATTTCTATTGTTTCTAGTGGTGGGATACTTGTAAAAAGATTTGTGACGTCGAATGATATTAATTTCGCGTTATCCGGAATTACTATGTTCTTAATTTTGTTGACTAACGCTATAGAGTTTCTTACCATGTGTTTTGGGGAAAATGAGATTCTGGTTTTGAACAAATTGTTCGAGTAATTGGCAAGTTCATAGATCGGGTTATTGATGTAAGCAACAACTGGTCTTGTGGGGATTTCCGGTTTGTGCATTTTTGGTAGGCCATATAGTCGAGGAGGTAGCAGATTCATCTCAATGAGAGTGTATTTTTTATATAACAGGCCAACTATATGTCCTACCAAAAATACACAAACTGGAATAATGTAGAAAATAACTATCCTTAAGACTCGAGTTCTCATTCAGGAAAAAATTAAAAAAAATGGGTATTTAGTTGCTTTTAGATATCAATACTGGATATTTTAGAATCAATGTAGCATTTTATCTTCAAACAAATGAATGAACACTAACTTTCATGGTACCATAAACTTAATTTCAATATTAATTATGGAGAATTAAATACCTTCTACATCTCTTCTAATAACTAAGTGTAGGCCTGTGATAAACACTTTTGTGACAGCCAATAGAAATTCTTAAGCTTTGTCTAAACACTGCTTAATTTTTTTTTTTTTTTCTAGATTCCAGATTAACTGACCATTTTAATATGCTAATAAATAAAGCTGTAAGGGCATTGCAAAAATCATTTCCTCTCTTTTATAACATTTTTTGGCCAGGATCATGCTAACTCCCATGGAGTAATAGGTTTATGGGGTGGAGAAGAAATTAAAAATGATAATGGCCAGAGATTGATAGAGTTCTGCATAGAGAATGATATGCTTATTGGGAATTCCCACTTTAAACATAAGCTAATACATAAAATTACTTTTGAAGCGGAAGGGAGGGAAGCCAAAAGCGTAATAGATTACATTATCTATGACAGAGGGATGCGCAGATATTTCACGGATGTAAAAGCCATTACAGGAGCAGAGCCTGGTTGTTGCTGATACCAAAATTACTAAGCCGCGGAAGAAAAACTGCAAAACATATGAATGAATTGCTGCCGAAAAGTTCAGAGATCCAGAAGTAATTAAAAGATATAGAGAGGTGCTGCTGACTAACTTACAAGAAGTCAATTATGACATGGTTCTCGATGATTTATGGCTTCAGATCAAAAGAATCATTCTTTCTTGTGCAACAGAGGCATGTGGTATTAAGAAAATTAAGCCTCAGACCAAAAGTACTAGATGGTGGAATGATGAAGTGCAAAAAGCGACAAAAGATAAGAAAGTAGCATGGAGTCTATATAGGCAGAATAAATCCCAAGCTTGTTGGGATGAATACGTCAGACAGAGAAACATTGCCAAGCAAGTTGTCAGAGAAGCCAAGGTAAGATCTTGCGAGGAATTTGGAAAGGAGATCCAAACTAAGTTCGAAGAAAATCAAAGGAAATTCTGGAGCACTCTAAATGGACTAAGAGGAAAGAAAGGAAAACAGGTTCGAAGTTTCCAAGATAATAACGGTAATTTTGTGTCTCAAGAAAATGAAATTCTTAAGGTATGGCATAGGCATTATCAGGATACATTTTCCCTCCAGGAATACAGACAATATCCTTAACATGACGGCCATAGAAGACCTAGAATCTGCGAGAACCAGGTGGAGAACAGTGATGATGTCATAGAAGAAGATGAGGTTATTTTGGGCATGGATAAAATAAAACTGGGCAAAGCAGCAGGAAGAGATAGTATCATGCCAGAATTTATAAAATATGGTGGAGAAGAAATGGTCAAGTGTTTACAGAGCCTCTTTCAAAAGATTTGGTCGGGAAAGATAATACCACATGACTGGGAAAATAATATTATAATTCCGATTTTTAAGAAAGGCAACCAGACAAAGTGTGAGAATTATAGACCAGTATGCCTATCCTCTGTAGTATATAAATTATATACAAGAATATTGGAACAGAGGCTCAGGAGATTGGTGGAACATGGTGTGGAAGAGGAGCAGGCTGGCTTTAGACCAGGGAGACAAACCCAAGACCATATTTTCTCATTACGAATGGTTATTGAGAAAGCGTGGGATAGAGGAAGAAAATTATTTTTGGCGTTCCTGGATTTGAAGGCTGCATTTGATTCGATTCCCCCCCAAGAGATTTGGAATGCTCTACAGGAAAAACAGGTGCCACCCACTCTCATCAGTGTGATCAAATCGGTATACCAGGATCCCAAGGGAATTATACGGCTTCACGGAACTGAATCAGAGCCATTTAGGTTTTACAAAGGCGTCAAGCAAGGGGACAGCCTAAGCCCACTTCTTTTCATAATATGCATGGATGAAGTATGGAAAGTGTGCAAGGGAAGGACACCATGGGCAACAGTGGGATACTGGAATTTAATTCCTGTACAAGCACAAACTCTCCTGTATGCGGATGATGTGGTGCTGATTGCTGACACCCAGGAAAGGCTTCAGGTGGCTGTCGATGAATGGTCGGAAGAGCTCCAGAGGAAAGGAATGGAAATAAGTCCTATTAAAAGTAAGGTGATAGTTAACGGCCGAGACGGGGAAGACCCAATTCATATTTCATGCAATAATGAGCCGCTAGAGAAGGTAGATTATTTCCAGTACCTGGGCACGATTTTCAGCAGAGATGGGAGAATAGACCAAGAGGTTCTACATAGAGTCAAGAAGGCAAATGGTGTGTTCTACTCCATTGCACTACAATATTAGAGAAACAGGAGATAAAGAAAGAAACCAAAATAGCTTTATTTAAAACAGTGTTTCTGCCTGTCCTTCTATATGGTGCGGAGAGCTGGACTGTTCATGATAAACATGCGAGCAAAGTAACGGCCATAGAAATGAGGTACCTTAGGAGAGTACTTGGCAAAACGAGAAGAGACTGCTGGAGAAATGAAAGAATAAGAGAGGAACTGAATGTAAGACCAGTAAAAGAAATTATTGAAGAACGCCAACTGAAATGGTTTGGTCATGTTTACAGGATGGGCGATAACCAAAAGGCTAAATGGCTCTTGGAAGCAAAACCAGAGGGAAGGCGACCTAGAGGCAGACCCAGGATGATGTCAGGTGGACACTGATAGATCTTATTCATTATACTCTAATGCATATTTTAATTAGAGTATAATAATTCTATTCATTATATTCTAATAGTATCTCAACTTTTATATATCAATTTATAATCAATTTTCTAGCATATAAAAGGTATTCTCGAATATACTAAAGTTGATCTATCTTATAATAACCCAAAAGGCTTAAACACATTTTGCTATAAATTACTTTATTATATATGCACATATTTTTTCTTTTTTAGATGAATTTTTCCCTATTGTATTACTTTTTTTTAGTTATATTAGAAATCTTTGACTATTGTAATCCTGATATAGAGAGTATAAAAACTTGGGCTTGAAATCTGATGAATGTATAGTCAAATGAAAAAAAATAAAGATAAATCTTGCAATATTTTTACTTACCCTTGGATTTAAAAATATATTTTGATATTTATTCATTTGCTTAGTGAAAAAAAATGTCATAACTCCATTGATATAAAAATTAATTTTTCGAATCTGAGAAATTGAATTACAAGGATAATAATTTTATAATTTCCCCAAGTTGGTATAAAGAAAGTCTAAAAATAACAAAAAAGATTATCTTGGAAATCATCTATTTAGTTGGTGCACATGAGTTCAAGTCCAATTCAAAATATTGACTATAAACAAAAAACAATAATAATGATTAATATTACTCTACCTTGTAAGTCCCCGAAAAAATTATAGGCCACCACTATTTTGTATGATTATCGTTAATTTTAGTAATATTATAGGTTATTATAACATTGCATATAACAAACAAAAAACAACATTTTCATGAAACAAATTTATTTTTGAATGAAATAAAAAACAAAAATGAAAATCCAGTGCAACAAAACTTTAGGTCAGTCTATCTGTATTTACCAATTACCTCAGCAGTTTGTTGATTTTGTAGGAATTCAGTAGTGTGTTGATCCACCCTTGTTGTGTAAGACATCCACCTATCGCTTTGGAAGAGATTTGGTCCACTTTTCTACAATGCAAGTTTTGAGTTCCTCTATGGAGTTTAACTGTTTATGTTGTGCATAAACTGTTCAAGAAAGTTCTTCCAGACAGTTCTCAACATTGTGTGTACAGGTGCATTGTGTTGCAGAAAGATGAACCTCCCTCTTGTCAACTCTTTTCCTCTTTGAACAATCCGTTGTTGAATAATCTTTCTATATTTTTTTGCCGAACAGAATGTTTATTTAGTCTTTCCATTGTACCCTATCCCAGCTGAAACCATGACACTCCCTCTGCCCGTTTAATGTTTGCTTTCTGTTTGTATTCTGTAAATCATGAAAATAATATCAATATCCGTCAGGACCGTCCAGTTTAAAACATTTATCATCGCTAAAAATAACTATTTTCCACCTATTTCTTCATGAGATTTATTCAGTTACCAATTGTTTCCTATTGGCCTTATGGGCTTTTGAAAGGCCGGGTTTTGTCCTCAGTTTTACCTGCTTATGAAGTTTTTCAAAATACGTTTGACATTTCTCATTTTTGTTTGTTCACTGGCTTGTTCACAAATCTCCTGGCTGAAGAGTTGTATGCTTGGCGTAGAATGGCTTTCCATTCTTATTCATTTGTAGCCGTTGGCCTGCCTACCTGTGGAATTCTTTATATAATCATCGTCAAAAAAATTTCTTATATCGTGTCTACTTCTAATTAAAGATTGAGCCTTTTTCGATGCTCAATTTTTTATGTGTAATGCTTTAATAATGTCCCTCTTACATTATACAGCAAAACTGAATTCTATAGTATAAATATAGTTGAAAAAAAATAAAGATTGTAATATGTTTACTAAACTAGAAAATTTATTGACGTCCGCAATTTTTTTCTTATTTAACTTTTATTGATTTAAATTCCTCAATGATGTGAAAAAACATAACAAATATTTTAAATGATCGAAATTTTTAGAAATGGAAGGTAGGGGAGGAGGGAGGAGTTGACGCTTCCAGAAAGCGTTAAAATTTAGACCAGCTCTAGTATCAGGAGGACGGGAGCGCGAAGGAGGTGATGCTCACCGTTCAAAGTCAATTGCTATCCAAATAATAGAAGTGTACTCCATGAATGTGTTAATATTATATTTTCACACTTTTCTTCTACACATTCTCGGTATATATAAGAATATATATATATATATATATATATATATATATATATATATATATATATATATATATATATATATATATAATTGGTATCGTTTATAAATGATTAATTTTTCTATGGAATAATAATACGCCAGATAAAACTATGTTTTCGAATTTTCAAAAACAAAATTCTCACAACTAGGTTTTTTGTTTATATATGTATATGAGTTAATTATTTAATTTTTTAATATTTAATACGACTAGATTTTTAAAACATTTTGATTAAATTTCAATATTATTTCAAACATTAATCTTTGCCATTATCCACCCTGTATAGTATTCAGATGGTATTTTCGTGTGTGAGAGGCATTAAAACACACGTTTCTTACTGTTTTTTTTTTTTTTCGAGAAGTTAATTTTCAATTTAAAAAACTTGTAACGTACTGAGTGAAGCCCTCAATTCCATTAATACATTTCATATCATCCTGAAAATTAAAGTTAGTATATTGCAAAGATCTGTTTCAAATACAATTAAAATTATTTAAATAATAAATAATTAGTTGATGTCCACATGATGGTATAGATCAATCTAATTAGGGATTGATAAATTATTTGCCACTTCTATAATTTTGCTTTTATTGAAACCTAGTTTCGAATGTAATACACACATCTTCAGTTCTAAATACACACAAAAATTCAAAAATAGGCGGATCAAAATACAGTTTGATATTATTATACATATTAAATTAAATGTAATATAAATTAGTATTATAAAATATTTATGAATTATGAATTTAATTATGACAAGAAATCAAATACATGTTGGTACTCACCAAGGTTTAAGAAGATTATAACAAACAGAAAAGTTTGTATTGGTATGTTCTCGCGCTGAACTAGCAATCGAAGAAAGGTGGGGTGTTTATAGGTAAACGGTTTAGGGGTCGGGATTTTTCCAGTAATCTCCTGGAAGATCACTAAATCAGAGATTAAAGGAACATATACGTGCATATAATAATAAGACAGAGAATTCTAACTTTGCAATTCATTTAAATGAAAAAAAAAACATAAATTCACAAATAACAAAGACTCAGGAGTTAAATTAATACATCTCGTTGAAAACAGTCTCAAATTAAATATACATGAAGCACTTGAAATAATAAAATCCTTCAAATACATTCCAGATTTTTGCTTAAATGACCAAATAAATATCTCCATTAGTCCGATCTTAAATTTATTTATTAAATTGGATTTTTGATCGTGCATGCGTATTTCGCTTTTCCGTTACTGTTGAAGTTTTTGTCGTTGTAGGGATCGTTTACTACTTTTTCGAGAGTTATGATTTCATTTTTTGAATTTGATTTTTTGTTGCGCATGCGCATTTCGCTTTTCCATTACTGTAAAAGTTTTCTTCTATATAGGGACCGTTTATTAGGTTTATGAGGATTCTGATTTCATTTTTTGAAAATATTTTGCTCTTTTTTAGTCTCTTTTTCCTTTAACGTAAGTAGCGCAATCTTGTCCATAACAAAAACTGACTTATCAAGTTCTATTTTCTCAACTCACATTTGACTCTGTAGAAATATATTTATTTATTTAATAATTATATATACAAATTTAATTACTAGTTATTATCATTGGCAGTATGGAGTAATCCAATGCCGCTTAAAAAATATAAAAAAAAAAAAGAAAAGAAAAGTAATTATCATACGTAAATTCATTTATTTAATAATGAAAAACTGAATCAAAACCCTCGAAACCCTATTTAACGACTTCTTAGTATTTAGTCGTAAGTATTACTATTTACAATCAAAACAGTGGACTAGCTAAAATGCCAGTATTTGCAAGGGACAAAAGTATAGGCCACGCTCAGCTTTCATCTTAATCTCGATTAAAAGACAGCGTGAATTATGTTTTAAAACATTTAATTCATTCTGTGAATACTAATTTTCTATTTGATTATGTAATTAAATTCAATTAAATAATGTCACAGTGAAGAATGTTATCGGAGAGTGAAAGGGACGTTGTTAAAGCATTTCACGAAAATGGCTCGAAGCAAATGAATAAATATTAAAATATATAGCAATTCCAAGTCAATTGTAATCATGTGTCAATCGGGTTTTCGGTAGCGCATGCGCATTTCTATTTTCCGTTGCTGTTGAATATTCCATGATCAAGGGATCGTTTATTGGTTTTTCGAGAGTACTGATTCCATTTTTAAAAATATTATTAAAATATTTCAGAACAGGCATAGCTAGGAAAATTAAATTAAACAAGACTAGGTAAAGTCGGGAAAATTAAAATATTTAATATACTTGGGAAATCCGATTTTGTTCACAAAATTGCCTTCTCAGGCACTGAGAGAAATGTGAACAGTGTCATAGATTATTTCATATATAGCCGAGACATCAGGGGGTATTTTACAGGTTACATCTGTAAAAGTAGAGCTAAGGAATCGCCTCCAGGAAGTAGACGCGAATGCAAGCCTGGACAGTATGTGGAGTCTCATTAAAAGCAGCATTCTGCAAGCAGCTAAGTTCGTCTGTGGAGTGAAAAAGGTCTGCACAGGAAATAAACGTACTTCGTGGTGGAATGAAGATCTCAGGATACAAGTAAAGGGGAAGAAAATGGCGTGGAAGGAATACTACCAAGATAAAGCACCTGAGAAGTGGCAGGCCTATGTGGTGGCTCGAAACAGGGTAAAAGAGACAGTGAGAAAGGCGAAGCAGAAGTCGTGGGAAGAATTTGGAAAGAAGATGGATCAGGACCACCAGGAGAATATAAACTCTTCTGGAGAAAGATAAAACCTTTGAGAGGGCGTAAGAGCAAAGCAGTAAGGAACATGAAGAATGAACAAGGTTAGGTGATCTCGGAAGACAAAGCTATCCTGGAGGTCTGGAGGCAGCATTACTGGAAACAATTCGGTACTAATGATCACCATTCAACGAGTCGGAGTGGACCTTGAAAAGAGGAGGAGTATGACGAGATGATAGAAGAGAAAGAGATCGAAAGAACAATAGCTAAAATGAAAACATCTTTTTCATTTTACTGGGAAAGCACCAGGTCGGGATAACATAGTGGTCGAAATGGTGAAATATGGGGGCCCTGAATTGCAGCGTTTTATTCAAGCTCTCTTCCAGAAAGCCTGGGATGAGAAAAGGATCCCAATAGATCGGGAAAATAACATCATAATTCCCATCCACAAGAAAGGATGCCAGGCTGAATGTTCCAACTACCGACCAATATGCCTATCACCGGTGGAATGGTATGAATAACTCTGTCAAAAATGAATGAGAATCAATGCCAGTAAAAGTAAGGTCCCACAAGTGGGTAGGCGGCAGGAAGAAGAGGTGCACATATTCTGCAATGAGGAGGAAATGGAAGTGGTGACGGAATTCACTTAGTCAGTCTACCTGCCGATACTACTGTATGGAGCTGAAAGCTGGATATTGATGGGGAGACAGGAAAGCAGAGTTACCGCGTCAGAAATGAGGTACTTGAGAAGAGTGACGGGACTGCGTTCGCGACGAGAGGATTCGACAAGAATTGATGATTGCCCCGCTAAAAGAGCTCCTGGAAATCAGGAAACTGAAATGAGTGACCACCGGGATCCTCTCAAGACGATGGACTACATGCCGGATGGAAAAAGACCTCGAGGACGCCCAAGGATGTCCTATCTGGAGTACATGGATCGCCTTAGTAGAAAAGAGGAAAAGATCTCCAACAGGCCAGAAACCTAGCAAGATACCGGGATGAGTTCGGCTCCTGGCTGGACGCTTCCCTACGCTGAAAGGCACTATAGGGAAAAGCGTAATAAGAAGAAGAAGGGAAATCCGATCAAAATTGTAGGAGATTTTTAGATTTTGCTCTCCCCCTCCCCAACAGATTGTTTTAGCAACGTCCTTGGCTATTATTAATTGCATACAATAGTGAGTCGGTCTCAAATCATCCAATGGTAACTATATTTTGTGGTATAAGTAAGAAGATAAGTGTAAAACGAACCTCCTACACGACTAGGACATCCTGCCGACACCACTTAGAATGGTTTCAATCTCAAGACATTGAACAGGAAACGTTTTTGACATATAATTTTTCGCTTCAGATGCGTTAAATATGGCCGGTGCGTTATATTTAGCTGCTACGCTCCTAATATCAATATTTCGTTTAATATTTATTAAGTCAATAGTTAATTACAGTTTATTCAAATATGAGTTTTTGCTTTCACTTACCAAGGAGGATAGAGGCATCAGGTATTTATGGTAAAATAGTTGTATATTATCACATGGTAGGTAATAAAATTCCCTACAAAATAAAAAAAAAGAAAAATCGGAATAGCATTAGCAAAGATATAGAATATTTTATTTAACGGAAGTGGCATCTTATATCGTCGATTTACACGAAACTAAAATTAAATATTTAAGGTTGGTATGTATATATGCTTGGAATGTTACAGCAACATTTTCGCTAAAATCGACTCACCAGAAGTGGTACTTTATATCTTCGATTTTACACTTGTCTTCAATTTTCTTGAAAAAAGGCTCAAATGATTTTGATGAAACTCGTTATAGCAATTTACAATTAAATGGTCTTTAATATCAGATAGGTTTTATCTTCATTGAAATAGTCTGACAGTGCTTAAATGTCGAATTATCAAAATTACTTGCTCTAATGTACCTTCAATTTTGTTTATTTGAAATAATTAACCTTTTCTCATAGTTATAAAAAATGAAAAATGGATAAATATAAACTATATTTGAATATGAAATAATTTGATATTTATCTTAAGAAGAGAAATATTTTCCCAGATTAAAAACAAGTTTCCGAAAATATGAGTAGTATTATATATGTATAATATACCGTTGGAAAGCAAAAAAATTTATAAAAACTAATACCTAATATACAAAGGTTTAGAAGGTAGTGGGGAGGGACGAAACCCGCATAAAGTTCAGTAATTATTGCAAATAATAATTTATACTTTTATACCATTTGATGGAAGCTAAATGTTTCCATGGAAACTAAATGAAATTATCTTGAAACTAAATGGAAACTTTTAAATTTATTTCAAACAAGGAGTGAAGTGAAAGTTGGATGATGCGCGCACCAGATTTTTTTTTGTTTTAAATCAGATATTAATTTTTAATGTCTTTTAAACATTTTATTTCCTACATTAGTTTTAAGTCAGATATTAATTTATATTTTTTTCAAACATTTTATTTACTATATTAGTTTTCAGTCAATTTGAGTATTGCCCATCTCTAATTATTAGTTTCCGAAATTCTTCGTATCTTATCACAAAAAGAATGAGATTAACTTCAGAGATCTGTGCTGGTCAATTTATTAACGAAATAATATATTAAATAAAAATAAAATAAATTAAGCCGAAGTAACAAAGTAAACTACAGAAATATGCGGCATTTTCATTTTTTTTTTTTTAAATTAATAGGAATTATCAAGAAAAAATATTTAATTTCAATTGTGATACAATATGTTATAAGCACTGGACGGTAAAAAATGGTTTCTTATCATTTAGTCCAATCAAGAATTACCTTAAAATTGACAAATAAACAACCTTTAAATTGTAATAGACAACTTAAAAATTTCCCTTATTTAAAATTTGGTTAGTTAAAAGTTTATATTCAAAATGAACATAAATGGAGTACTAAGAACTGTTCACTAAGTTTAAAGTCTTTATATGAATGAAAAGATTATGAACTTCAAGAAAATGTAAAGAATTTTTCCAAAAACAAAATGATTAGCAGCTATTAGAAAAATAAACTTTATAAGGAAATTCAAAAGTTGCTGTATTCTAACTTTAATTTTCGGGAAAATGTAAAAGATGCTGATCGAGGATTTTATTCAGCACATTACAAGTTTTTTAAATTGAAAAATTAACTTCTCAAAAATACAAACACGTCAGTAAGAAATGTGTGTTTTAATGCCCCTCAAATACGAAAATACTACATGAATGCTAGGTGCCGGGTGGATAATTACAAAGATTAATATTTGAAATAACATAGAGTTGCAATAAAAATCTTAATAAAAATAATTCGTATTAACTATTGTTAAACAAATTCATAATTAACTAATATATATTTATATATAAACGATAAATTTTATCAGTGAAAAATTTATTTAAAGTTTTGAAAACATCTTTTTTTTCTGTTGTATCAATATTCCATTAAAAACATTATCTTAAAAATTAGATAAACGTATTTTATAATATAATAAAAAAAATTTAAATAAATATATTTATTCATGCATGCACACAGGCTATATATGTATATAAATATACATACTCATATAGACACATACAATATAAAAGAAACATATGAAAATATTTTATTAACATATTCTCTGGAACAGGTTGCAATTGAATCAGCGAGAGACTTTGAACAGTGAGCATTACCTCCTTCGCGCTCCTGCTCTCCTGTTACTGGGGCAGGTCAAAATTTTGACGCTTTCTGGAAGCGTCAATCAAGTTCCTTCCCCTTTATTTCTAGAATTAATTTTTTTTTTATCTTTTGACTTTTTCCCATCATTGAGGAATTTAAACCAATAAAAAATAGATACGAAAAAATGCAGACGTTTATCAATTGTAATGTATAGTAAATAAACTACAACATTTGTTTTTAACAAATTTTTTTTCTCAACAATATTGATAGTTTAGAATACAGCTTTGCTATCACAAATTTTGCCATTTTATCATTAGTTCCATCGTAATAATAATACATTTATAGTAATATAGCATTCAAGGGTTAATTTTATCTTCTAATTTTAATTTTTCAAGATGATTAATGGCGTTGGCTATACCTCCCCAAAATTGATTTGTCCTCCAGTATCATTAATATTTACTTAATTAATTTCTATCGACATTTCGGACTAAGTTTCTTATTATCAAACCATCTTCTCTCAACAAAAACATCTTTTGTATATACTGCCTTTCTTATAATCACAGATTTTGCTCCATTTATGCTTCTATTTACCATTTTTTTATATTACGCTTAAACTAAATTGTACATTCGTCTAATATCTGATTATCATCATTAAAAGTTTATAAAAAATGTATTAAAATATGCAACTAAGTTCGAAACTGACTCGTCGTTGTGGAATTACCGAGTCAGTTTCGAACTTAGTTTTCCATTAAGAATTGGATTGAGATCCATTTCTTAAATACCTCTTAAGAGGTAAGCATGAAACCATATTAATGGAATGCATGCAAAAAGCCTTGAATATTGTTTGGGCATGGTGTCAAGAACAGGGACTAAATATTAATCTAAGCAAAACCACTATAGTACCTGTAAGCTAATAAGATCGTGCCTCAGACAAAATCATATGGGCAATAAACAGCTTTTAACACTACAAAGCATATTCAGGGCAAGCTAAACAGTAGGATATATCCCAAAAATAAGAGAGGTCAATGTGGTATTAATTCCAAAAATTGGAAATAATTAT
The DNA here is from genome assembly GCA_948150685.1 of Rhaphigaster nebulosa. Taxonomy (NCBI): domain Eukaryota; kingdom Metazoa; phylum Arthropoda; class Insecta; order Hemiptera; family Pentatomidae; genus Rhaphigaster; species Rhaphigaster nebulosa. The sequence continues at coordinate 136,178,149 of OX411307.1, forward strand.
AAATGTCATCCAAAAGACCAATGAAACATAATATACACATGACATGAAACAATATAAAAGCTATAAAGAGAACAAGAGCTACTATCTCTTAGATCAAAGAAACATTGATAAACAGAAATATTACAGTCACAATAGAACCTAAGGAATGGATGCAAAAAGCCTTGTTTGGGCATGGTGTCAAGAATCTATAGATTAATCTAAACAAAACCACTATAGTACCCTTCACCAGGAAAAGGAATTTTAACTTTGAATCTCCACAAAGGAAAACACATAAACATTATAAATGAGGTTAAATATCTAAATAAAAAAACTCACTTGGAATGTGCATATAAATAGAATACTAGAAAAACAAATATTTACCAATGGACCAGCAAGAGATTATTCGGAAAAAAATGGAGGAACAGAACAAAAACGCTAGAATGGTTTTGTGACAGCATGGAGATAATGCATAACCTAACTCCCTTGCTCATTTGGATACAATAGATTCTTTAACTAGTGCACTCAGACTATGGTTTCTGATGGATCAATTAAAGAAGGAAAGTCAGGGGCAGGAGTGTTTGGACCAAAATGTAGAAGATCCTTTGCTATGGGATCATACCCAACTGTCTTCTAATGTTGAATACATGCGATAGAAATAGCTGCTCTAAAAAACTTAAAGAATAACCAGAAGGAAAAATAAAATATATAATTTCAGAGAGCCAGGTGGCATTGAAGACTTTTAATTCCTAAACAATAGCACCATACCTAGTCTGCAATTGCTTTGATTTCCTAAAGCAGCTAGCTAGAGGGAATAAACTAATGAAGACACTAAGACATTGAAGGCTAAAAGATGATAGTGGTAGCTTAGGTAGGGCTCTGATATGATGTTAATTAGCCCAGAGCCATACTGCAACATATCAAATAGTAAACCCAATAAAGAAATTGAATCCTAGGAAATGAAGAAGGGTATACTGGGTTTCAAAATATGGAATGAAATAATTTATGCTTTTTATCAATATATCAAAGGAAAAAGCTTAATTTTACCTGAACCTGACAATGATCGAGTTTAGAACAGTAGCAGGATAACTTACTTACATGCCAATTATCAGCAAATTCTAATCCAATTTATTTAAAGGAGTGTTCAAAGCAATTTTGGTACGGATGGTAATGAAGGAAGCTCATGAAATGTTTATATCACTTTTACAGAGGGTAAACTAAAATAAAAACACTGTGAATTATTACACATTGATTTTTTATTTCCAAATAGTTATATTTCAGAAATATATGGTGTGTCCATAAACACGATTTTCCTTATCGCTTTGGTTTTAAGTCCAAACAATTAGATTATCTTTCAAATGAGCATCTGAAATGTTTTGGGAGATATAACTTTTTGGAGTTATAACCAACCAAAGGTGAACTGGTTTCTATAGGAATATGTACAGAATACTTTATAATACTCATCAACCAACTTCAGATAAGAAATTAATCGCAGAATAATGGCGGGTAATAGAGCCCACTATGCAAAGCTGAAACTTCTCAAGTCCTAACTGTTGTCTAAAGCAACAAAATTAAAATTATGGACCTATCCAGCGAAAACTTAGTGTTCGTCCCAAGACAGTAAACTGAGAGTTTTCGAAAATAACTGTATCAAAGCAAGCAGGCGAAGATGTTTAGCATATGTACCAGAATGGAGGATGAAATGTTGGAGGTGCACATCAGTAGGAAAACAAGAAGGGGTAGATCAAGAAGCTGGTGGAAGTAGAGGATGTATCCGAATGAATGATGAAGTGGAGAGAGATGTAAGGAAGCTGGGAGACCTCAATTGAAAACTCAGGAGACCAAGGATTATGCACACCTGTAGCACTGGCAGTTAGTCTAAAAAAGTTCAATATGCTATATCTCAGCTAGTACTGGTCCAATTTTGATGATTTTTTTTTTGTCGAGAATTTTATTACGTTCTGGTTGACCCCGACAAAAAAAAAGGGATGCATTGGGTCCTTCTTGTTTTTTTCACTTATATTTCGAAAACGATGCATCGTACAGAAAAATGTGACCTATCCCAAATTAAACCTGGTAATATTTCCTTTAAGTATGTTAATGTTCATTTTTTTGTTATCTGTCATAGTATTCAAGATATTTGCTACAAAATCCTGAGGTACAGGGATATAAAATCCCCAATCGGTCGTCATTTTGAAACGAAAATACAGATTGTATTGTGTAGTCGTGAGGATTATCCTGGAGTGATCTGATCTGTGACTTCGGTGCCAAGTCTCAAGAATATGGATTCAATAGCCTCGGACAAAAACCGCAGATGGCGAATGGCAGACAGGGAATGTACTGATTTTTTTTGTATTTGATATTTGGATTCTATATATCTTGAAATGTAAAACATCAAATTTGAAGGGGGGTTAAATTTGTATTTATTCTTACTTGATTACAAAGGTTCATTATTGAAAATAATGAACCAAAAAATTGGTGGATCTTTACTGCAACAGTGCTATATACATAAACTAAAAATATACACAAACAAACCCCATTTTGTGGTAATTGGTTATTTGGACCAATAAAATGAAATAAATATTTAATGAAATATGCATTTCCATTGACAACTTGGATTTGCAATTTTTCACAATTGCAATATTTTCCTTACTATATATTTCATAGATTGGTAAATGAAATTAAATATTTTAAAAAAGTTGAAATTATTAATTATTATATATATATATATATATATATATATATATATATATATATATATATATATATATATATTTTTGTTGGTATGAGCCTGTATTTTTAATAGGGCATAAACTTGTTTGTTTCAGCTTAAGAGCATTGCCAAGACATAAGCCTTTTGCATTTTATTTATTTATTTTTACCTTTTCTAGTACTAATTAGGGATTGATAAATTATTTGCCACTTCTATTGAATTGGTGAATATGATCATAATCATAATTGGTGAATTCCAAATTCATGATGTTTGTTTTTTACTGAGATTTCTAAATCTAAAAAGTTTATGGTTTTGTTTTTTCCAGTTCTACTGTGAATTTAATTGAGGGATGAATTTCGTTTATTTCCTCTAAAAAATTATTTATTTGTCTTGTCGTACCAGACCATAGGCATATAATGCCATCTACATACTGATACCAGTATATGATATGTTGAGCTAGTTGAGAATTATTTGGGTCAAGAATTTTTTGTTCTAATTTGTCCATAAATAAATCTGCCAGAGGGGGTGAGAGAGGGGAGCCCATCGGTAAGTCTTCTTCCTGTTTGAAGAATTTTCCATCAAATTGAAAATAATTATGTTTTATACAAATAGACATCAAATTGTAAAGATCTAGTGTTTCTAGCGGTGCTAGATTTGATCGGAAGATTAACTGTTCTAAAATTTCTATTGTTTCTAGTGGTGGGATACTTGTGAAAAGATTTGTGACGTCGAATGATATTAATTTCGCGTTATCCGGAATTACTATGTTCTTAATTTTGTTGACTAACACTATAGAGTTTCTTACCGTGTGTATTGGGGAAAATGAGATTCTGGTTTTGAACAAATTGTTCGAGTAATGGGCAAGTTTATAGATCGGGTTATTGATGTAAGCAACAACTGGTCTTGTGGGGATTTCCGGTTTGTGCATTTTTGGTAGGCCATATAGTCGAGGAGGTAGCAGATTCATCTCAATGAGAGTGTATTTTTTATATAACAGGCCAACTATATGTCCTACCAAAAATACACAAACGGGAATAATGTAGAAAATAACTATCCTTAAGACTCGAGTTCTCATTCAGGAAAAAATGAAAAAAAATGGGCATTTAGTTGCTTTTAGATATCAATACTGGATATTTTAGGATCAATGTAGCATTTTATCTTTAAATAAATGAATGAACACTAACTTTCATGGTACCATAAACTTAATTTCAATATTAATTATGGAGAATTAAATACCTTCTACATCTCTTCTAATAACTAAGTGTAGGCCTGTGATAAACACTTTTGTGACAGCCAATAGAAATTCTTAAGCTTTGTCTAAACACTGCTTATTTTTTTTTTTTTTTCTAGATTCCAGATTAACTGACCATTTTAATATGCTAATAAATAAAGCTGTAAGGGCATTGCAAAAATCATTTCCTCTCTTTTCCAACATTTTTTGGCCAGGATCATGCTAACTCCCATGGAGTAATAGGTTTATGGGGTGGAGAAGAAATTAAAAATGATAATGGCCAGAGATTGATAGAGTTCTGCATACGGAATGATATGCTTATTGGGAATTCTCACTTTAAACATAAGTTAATACATAAAATTACTTTTGAAGCGGAAGGGAGGGAAGCCAAAAGCGTAATAGATTGCATTATCTATGACAGAGGGATGCGCAGATATTTCACGGATGTAAAAGCCATTACAGGAGCAGAGCCTGGTTGTTGCTGATACCAAAATTACTAAGCCGCGGAAGAAAAACTGCAAAACATATGAATGAATTGCGGCCGAAAAGTTCAGAGATCCAGAAGTAATTAAAAGATATAGAGAGGTGCTGCTGACTAACTTACAAGAAGTCAATTATGACATGGTTCTCGATGATTTATGGCTTCAGATCAAAAGAATCATTCTTTCTTGTGCAACAGAGGCATGTGGTATTAAGAAAATTAAGCCTAAGCAGAGAAACATTGCCAAGCAAGTTGTCAGAGAAGCCAAGGTAAGATCTTGCGAGGAATTTGGAAAGGAGATCCAAACTAACTTCGAAGAAAATCAAAGGAAATTCTGGAGCACTCTTAATGGACTAAGAGGAAAGAAAGGAAAACAGGTTCGAAGTGTCCAAGATAATAACGGTAATTTTGTGTCTCAAGAAAATGAAATTCTTAAGGTATGGCATAGGCATTATCAGGATACATTTTCCCTCCAGGAATACAGACAATATCCTTAACATGACGGCCATAGAAGACCTAGAATCTGCGAGAACCAGGTGGAGAACAGTGATGATGTCATAGAAGAAGATGAGGTTATTTTGGCCATGGATAAAATAAAACTGGGCAAAGCAGCAGGAAGAGATAGTATCATGCCAGAATTTATAAAATATGGTGGAGAAGAAATGCTCAAGTGTTTACAGAGCCTCTTTCAAAAGATTTGGTCGGGAAAGATAATACCACATGACTGGGAAAATAATATTATAATTCCGATTTTTAAGAAAGGCAACCAGACAAAGTGTGAGAATTATATACCAATATGCCTATCCTCTGTAGTATATAAATTATATACAAGAATATTGGAACAGAGGCTCAGGAGATTGGTGGAACATGGTGTGGAAGAGGAGCAGGCTGGCTTTAGACCAGGGAGACAAACCCAAGACCATATTTTCTCATTACGAATGGTTATTGAGAAAGCGTGGGATAGAGGAAGAAAATTATTTTTGGCGTTCCTGGATTTGAAGGCTGCATTCGATTCGATTCCCCCCAAGAGATTTGGAATGCTCTACATGAAAAACAGGTGCCACCCACTCTCATCAGTGTGATCAAATCGGTATACGAGGATCCCAAGGGAATTATACGGCTTAACGGAACTGAATCAGAGCCATTTAGGTTTTATAAAGGCGTCAAGCAAGGGGACAGCCTAAGCCCACTTCTTTTCATAGTATGTATGGATGAAGTATGGAACGTGTGCAAGCGAAGGACACCAAGGGCTTCACAGGGGACACCCAGGAAAGGCTTCAGGTGGCTGTCGATGAATGGTCGGAAGAGTTCCAGAGGAAAGGAACGGAAATACGTCCTATTAAAAGTAAGGTGATGGTTATCGGCCGAGACGGGGAAGACCCAATTCATATTTCATGCAATAATGAGCCGCTAGAGAAGGTAGATAATTTCCAGTACCTGGGCACGATTTTCAGCAGAGATGGGAGAATAGACCAAGAGGTTCTACATAGAGTCAAGAAGGCAAATGGTGTGTTCTATTCTATCTGCACTACAATATTAGGGAAACAGGAGATAAAGAAAGAAACCAAAATAGCTTTATTTAAAACAGTGTTTCTGCCTGTCCTTCTATATGGTGCGGAGAGCTGGACTGTTCATGATAAACATGCGAGCAAAGTAATGGCCATAGAAATGAGGTACCTTAGGAGAGTACTTGGCAAAACGAGAAGAGACTGCTGGAGAAATGAAAGAATAAGAGAGGAACTGAATGTAAGACCAGTAAAAGAAATTATTGAAGAACGCCAACTGAAATGGTTTGGTCATGTTTACAGGATGGGCGATAACCAAAAGGCTAAATGGCTCTTGGAAGCAAAACCAGAGGGAAGGCGACCTAGAGGCAGACCCAGGATGATGTCAGGTGGACACTGATAGAATTTATTCATTATACTCTAATGCATATTGTAATTGGAGTATAATAATTCTATTCATTATATTCTAATAGTATCTCAACTTTTATATATCAATTTATAATCAATTTTCTAGCATATAATAGGTATTCTCGAATACACTAAAGTTGATCTATCTTATAATAACCCAAAAGGCTTAAACACATTTTGCTGTAAATTACTTTATTATATATGCACATATTTTTTCTTTTTTAGATGAATTTTTCCCTATTGTATTACTTTTTTTTTTAGTTATATTAGAAATCTTTGACTATTGTATTCCTGATATAGAGAGTATAAAAACTTGGGCTTGAAATCTGATGAATGTATAGTCAAATTTGATATATTTGTGTGTTGTTAAACAATCATTAAATGAAAAAAAATAAAAATAAATCTTGCAATATTTTTACTTACCCTTGGATTTAAAAATATATTTTGATATTTATTCATTTGCTTAGTGAAAAAAATGTCATAACTCCATTGATATAAAAATTAATTTTTCGAATCTGAGAAATTGAATCACAAGGATAATAATTTTATAATTTCCCCAAGTTGGTATAAAGAAAGTCTAAAAATAACAAAAAAGATTATGTTGGAAATCATCTATTTAGTTGGTGCACATGAGTTCAAGTCCAATTCAAAATATTGACTATAAACAAAAAACAATAATAATGATTAATATTACTCTACCTTGTAAGTCCCTGAAAAAATTATAGGCCACCACTATTTTGTATGATTATCGTTAATTTTAGTAATATTATAGGTTATTATAACATTGCATATAACAAACAAAAAACAACATTTTCATGAAACAAATTTATTTTTGAATGAAATAAAAAACAAAAATGAAAATCCAGTGCAACAAAACTTTAGGTCAGTCTATCTGTATTTACCAATTACCTCAGCAGTTTGTTGATTTTGTAGGAATTCAGTAGTGTGTTGATCCACCCTTGTTGTGTAAGACATCCACCTATCGCTTTGGAAGAGGTTTGGTCCACATTTCTACAATGCAAGTTTTGAGTTCCTCTATGGAGTTTAACTGTTTATGTTGTACATAAACTGTTCAAGAAAGTTCTTCCAGACAGTTCTCAACATTGTGTGTACAGGTGCATTGTGTTGCAGAAAGATGAACCTCCCTCTTGTCAACTCTGTTCCTCTTTGAACAATCCGTTGTTGAATAATCTTTCTATATTTTTTTGCCGAACAGAATGTTTATTTAGTCTTTCCATTGTACCCTATCCCAGCTGAAACCATGACACTCCCTCTGCCCGTTTAATGTTTGCTTTCTGTTTGTATTCTGTAAATCATGAAAATAATATCAATATCCGTCAGGACCGTCCAGTTTAAAACATTTATCACCGCTAAAAATAACTATTTTCCACCTATTTCTCCATGAGATTTATTCAGTTACCAATTGTTTCCTATTGGCCTTATGGGCTTTTGAAAGGCCGGGTTTTGTCCTCAGTTTTACCTGCTTATGAAGTTTTTCAAAATACGTTTGACATTTCTCATTTTTGTTTGTTCACTGGCTTGTTCACAAATCTCCTGGCTGAAGAGTTGTATGCTTGGCGTAGAATGGCTTTCCATTCTTATTCATTTGTAGCCGTTGGCCTGCCTACCTGTGGAATTCTTTATATAATCATCATCAAAAAAATTTCTTATATCGTGTCTACTTCTAATTAAAAATTGAGCCTTTTTCGATGCTCAATTTTTTATGTGTAATGCTTTAATAATGTCCCTCTTACATTATACAGCAAAACTGAATTCTATAGTATAAATATAGTTGAAAAAAAACAAAGATTGTAATATGTTTAGTAAACTAGAAAATTTATTGACGTCCGCAATTTTTTTCTTATTTAACTTTTATTGATTTAAATTCCTCAATGATGTGAAAAAACATAACAAATATTTTAAATGATCGAAATTTTTAGAAATGGAAGGTAGGGGAGGAGGGAGGAGTTGACGCTTCCAGAAAGCGTTAAAATTTAGACCAGCTCTAGTATCAGGAGGACGGGAGCGCGAAGGAGGTGATGCTCACCGTTCAAAGTCAATTGCTATCCAAATAATAGAAGTGTACTCCATGAATGTGTTAATATTATATTTTCACACTTTTTTTCCACACATTCTCGGTATATATAAGAATATATATATATATATATATATATATATATATATATATATATATATATATATATATATATATATATACATATATATATATATATATATATATATATAATTGGTATCGTTTATAAATGATTAATTTTTCTATGGAATAATAATACGCCAGATAAAACTATGTTTTCGAATTTTCAAAAACAAAATTCTCACAACTAGGTTTTTTGTTTATATATGTATATGAGTTAATTATTTAATTTTTTAATATTTAATACGACTAGATTTTTAAAACATTTTGATTAAATTTCAATATTATTTCAAACATTAATCTTTGCCATTATCCACCCTGTATAGCATTCAGATGGTATTTTCGTGTGTGAGGGGCATTAAAACACACGTTTCTTACTGTTTTTTTTTGTTTTGTTTTTTGAGAAGTTAATTTTCAATTTAAAAAACTTGTAACGTATTGTATGAAGCCCTCAATTCCATTAATACATTTCATGTCATCCTGAAAATTAAAGTTAGTACATTGCAAAGATCTGTTTCAAATACAATTAAAATTATTTAAATAATAAATAATTAGTTGATGTCCGCATGATGGTATAGATCAATCTAATTAGGGATTGATAAATTATTTGCCACTTCTATAATTTTGCTTTTATTGAAAACTAGTTTCGAATGTAATACATACATCTTCAGTTCTAAATACACACAAAAATTCAAAAATAGGCGATTCAAAATACAGTTTGGTATTATTATACATATTAAATTAAATGTAATATAAATTAGTATTATAAAATATTTATGAATTATGACTTTAATTAAGACAAGAAATCAAATACATGTTGGTACTCACCAAGGTTTAAGTAGATTATAACAAACAGAGTTCGATGATTCTGAAATCACTTTTTGAATTGGATTTTTGATCGTGCATGCGTATTTCGCTTTTCCGTTACTGCTGAAGTTTTCGTCGTTGTAGAGATCGTTTACTAGGTTTTCGAGAGTTATGATTTCATTTTTTGAATTTGATTTTTTGTAGCGCATGCGCATTTCGCTTTTCCATTACTGTAAAAGTTTTCTTCTATATAGGGACCGTTTATTAGGTTTATGAGGAATCTGATTTCATTTTTTGAAAACATTTTGCTGTTTTTTAGTTTCTTTTTCCTTTAACGTAAGTAGCGCAATCTTGTCCATAACAAAAACTGACTTATGAAGTTCTATTTTCTCAACTCACATTTGACTCTGTAGAAATGTATTTATTTATTTAATAATTATATACACAAATTTAATTACTAGTTATTGTCGTTGGCAGTGGGGAGTAATCCAATGCCACTTAAAAACTATACAAAAAAAAAGAAAAAAAAAAGTAATTATCATACGTAAATTCATTTATTTAATAATGAAAAACTGAATCAAAACCCTCGAAACCCTATTTAACGACTTCTTAGTATTTAGTCGTAATTATTACTATTTACAATCAAAACAATGGATTAGCTAAAATGCCAGTATTTGCATGGGACAAAAGTATAGGCCACGCTCAGCTTTCATCTTAATCTCGATTAAAAGACAGCGTGAATTATGTTTTAAAACATTTAATTCATTCTGTGAATACTAATTTTCTATTTGATTATGTAATTAAATTCAATTAAATAATGCCACAGTGAAGAATGTTATCGGAGAGTGAAAGGGACGTTGTTAAAGCATTTCACGAAAATGGCTCGAAGCAAATGAATAAATATTAAAATATATAGCAATTCCAAGTCAATTGTAATCATGTGTCAATCGGGTTTTCGGTCGCGCATGCGCATTTCTATTTTCCGTTGCTGTTGAATATTCCATGATCAAGGGATCGTTTATTAGGTTTTCGAGAGTACTGATTCCATTTTTAAAAATATTATTAAAATATTTCAGAACAGGCATAGCTAGGAAAATTAAATTAAACAAGACTAGGTAAAGTCGGGAAAATTAAAATATTTTATATACTTGGGAAATCCGATTTTGTTCACAAAATTGCCTTCTCAGGCACTGAGAGAAATGTGAACAGTGTCATAGATTATTTCATATATAGCCGAGACATCAGAGGGTATTTTACAGGTTACATCTGTAAAAGTAGAGCTAAGGAATCGCCTCCTGGAAGTAGACGCGAATTCAAGCCTGGACAGTATGTGGAGTCTCATTAAAAGCAGCATTCTGCAAGCAGCTAAGTTCGTCTGTGGAGTGAAAAAGGTCTGCACAGGAAATAAACGTACTTCGTGGTGGAATGAAGATCTCAGGATACAAGTAAAGGGGAAGAAAATGGCGTGGAAGGAATACTACCAAGATAAAGCACCTGAGAAGTGGCAGGCCTATGTGGTGGCTCGAAACAGGGTAAAAGAGACAGTGAGAAAGGCGAAGCAGAAGTCGTGGGAAGAATTTGGAAAGAAGATGGATCAGGACCACCAGGAGAGCATAAACTCTTCTGGAGAAAGATAAAAGCTTTGAGAGGGCGAAAGAGCAAAGCAGTAAGGAACATGAAGAATGAACAAGGTTAGGTGATCTCGGAAGACAAAGCTATCCTGGAGGTCTGGAGGCAGCATTACTGGAAACAATTCGGTACTAATGATCACCATTCAACGAGTCGGAGTGGACCTTGGAATGAGGAGGAGTATGACGAGATGATAGAAGAGAAAGAGATCGAAAGAACAATAGCTAAAATGAAAACAGGGAAAGCACCAGGTCGGGATAACATAGTGGTCGAAATGGTGAAATATGGGGGCCCTGAATTGGAGCGTTTTATTCAAGCTCTCTTCCAGAAAGCCTGGGATGAGAAAAGGATCCCAATAGATCGGGAAAATAACATCATAATTCCCATCCACAAGAAAGGATGCCAGGCTGAATGTTCCAACTACCGACCAATATGCCTATCACCGGTCATCTACAACTGGAGGGTCAGCTTAGACCACTGGTGGAGCTCCAAATTGGAGAAGAACAAGTGGGGTTCAGACCAGGACGACAAACTCAAGATCATGTCTTCACATTAAGAAATATCCACCAGAAATCCTAGAACCGGGACAAGAATATGAGCTTCCCTCAGAAATAAGAAGATATCGAAGAACTTGGTATAGGCCATTAAATCGACATATCAGGAGCCTAAAGGAATTGTTAGGCTCAATGGATTAGAGTCCGGCAATTTTAACATGACGAAGAGGGTCAAGCAGGCAGACAGTTTGAGCCCATTGCTATTCCTCCTATTCGTGGATGAGTTGGCATCCATATGTAGGAGAAGAACTGAGAGGACGTTTCTAGGGCGAAGAAATCTAAACCCAGTAGTAGTCCAGTTTCTCCTCTATACGGACGATATAGTGCTGATTCCTGACTCGGTCGAAAAGCTGCAGCAAGCGGTGATGGAATGGTATGAATAACTCTGTCAAAATGGAATGAGAATCAATGCCAGTAAAAGTAAGGTCCCACAAGTGGGTAGGCGGCAGGAAGAAGAGGTGCACATATTCTGCAATGAGGAGGAAATGGAAGTGGTGACGGAATTCACTTAGTCAGTCTACCTGCCGATACTACTGTATGGAGCTGAAAGCTGGGTATTGATGGGGAGACAGGAAAGCAGAGTTACCGCGTCAGAAATGAGGTACTTGGGAAGAGAGGCGGGACTGCGTTCGCGACGAGAGGATTCCACAAGAATTGAAGATTGTCCCGCTAAAAGAGCTCCTGGAAATCAGGAAACTGAAATGAGTGACCACCGGGATCCTCTCAAGACGATGGACTACATGCCGGATGGAAAAAGACCTCGAGGACGCCCAAGGATGTCCTATCTGGAGTACATGGATCGCCTTAGTAGAAAAGAGGAAAAGATCTCCAACAGGCCAGAAACCTAGCAAGATACCGGGATGAGTTCGGCTCCTGGCTGGACGCTTCCCTACGCTAAAAGGCACTATAGGGAGAAGCGAAAGAAGAAGAAGAAGAAGGGAAATCCGATGAAAATTGTAGGAGATTTTTAGATTTTGCTCTCCCCCTCCCCAACAGATTGTTTTAGCAACGTCCCTGGTTATTATTAATTACAAACAATAGTGAGTCGGTCTCATATAGTCCAATGCTAACTATATTTTGTGGTATAAGTAAGAAGATAAGTGTAAAACGAACCTCCTACACGACTAGGACATCCTGCCGACACCACTTAGACTGGTTTCAATCTCAAGACATTGAACAGCAAACGTTTTTGACATATAATTTTTCGCTTCAGATGATAGCAATATAGGCTAACAATATGCTTCTGGCCGGTGCGTTATATTTAGCTGCTACGCTCCTAATATCAATATTTCGTTTAATATCTATTAAGTCAATAGTTAATTACAGTTTATTCAAATATGAGTTTTTGCTTTCACTTACCTATATATGAAATATATAGTAAGGGAAAGTATTACGATCGTGAAAAATTTCGAATTCCAGTTTCTAACAGAAATACACGTTTTATGGTCTTTTGAGTCGTAAATACCAAATCTCACAAAAGGGCCAATGCATGCATATGCGTATCTGTGTGTGAGCAGCGTAGCTCAAAAACGAAAATTTGTACGAAACTGAAATTACATACAACATGTTACAGTGACATTTTCGCTAAAATCGGCTCACCGAAAGTGCCACTTCATATCATTAATTTAACACTTTTTTACAATTTTCTCGAAAACGGCACTAACGATCTTGATGAAACTTGCCTAAAGTCTTCTCCTTCTAGCCCTTTAGCTTTTCATGTATTTAATATTTCACCGAGAAAATGCAGGCAAAAAAGTTATAACGGATAGAAAATTTAATTTTCATATAACTCAAAAAGTATGCAGTTTATGAAAAACGATACCGTATATTATCACATGGTAGGTAATAAAATTCCCTACAAAATAAAAAAAAAATAAAATAAAAAAAAAATTCGGAATAGCATTAGCAAAGATATAGAATATTGGATTTAACGGAAGTGGCATCTTATATCGTCGATTTACACGAAACTAAAATTAAATATTTAAGGTTGGTATGTATATATGCTTGGAATGTTACAGCAACATTTTCGCTAAAATCGACTCACCAGAAGTGGTACTTTATATCTTCGATTTTACACTTGTCTTCAATTTTCTTGAAAAAAGGCTCAAATGATTTTGATGAAACTCGTTATAACAATTTACAATTAAATGGTCTTTAATATCAGATAGGTTTTATCTTCATTGAAATAGTCTGACAGTGCTTAAATGTCGAATTATCAAAATGACTTGCTCTAATGTACCTTCAATTTTGTTTATTTGAAATAATTAACCTTTTCTCATTGTTATTAGAAATAAAAAATGGATAAATATAAACTATATTTGAATATGAAATAATTTGATATTTATCTTAAGAAGAAAAAAAATGAGAAATATTTTCCCAGATTAAAAACAAGTTTCCGAAAATATGAGTAGTATTATATATGTATAATATACCGTTGGAAAGCAAAAAAAATTATAAAAACTAATACCTAATATACAAAGGTTTAGAAGGTAGTGGGGAGGGACGAAACCCGCATAAAGTTCAGTAATTATTGCAAATAATAATTTATACTTTTATACCATTTGATGGAAGCTAAATGTTTCCATGGAAACTAAATGAAATTATCTTGAAACTAAATGGAAACTTTTAAATTTATTTCAAACAAGGAGTGAAGTGAAAGTTGGATGATGCGCGCACCAGATTTTTTTTTGTTTTAAATCAGATATTAATTTTTAATGTCTTTTAAACATTTTATTTCCTACATTAGTTTTAAGTCAGATATTAATTTATATTTTTTTCAAACATTTTATTTACTATATTAGTTTTCAGTCAATTTGAGTATTGCCCATCTCTAATTATTAGTTTCCGAAATTCTTCGTATCTTATCACAAAAAGAATGAGATTAACTTCAGAGATCTGTGCTGGTCAATTTATTAACGAAATAATATATTAAATAAAAATAAAATAAATTAAGCCGAAGTAACAAAGTAAACTACAGAAATATGCGGCATTTTCATTTTTTTTTTTTTAAATTAATAGGAATTATCAAGAAAAAATATTTAATTTCAATTGTGATACAATATGTTATAAGCACTGGACGGTAAAAAATGGTTTCTTATCATTTAGTCCAATCAAGAATTACCTTAAAATTGACAAATAAACAACCTTTAAATTGTAATAGACAACTTAAAAATTTCCCTTATTTAAAATTTGGTTAGTTAAAAGTTTATATTCAAAATGAACATAAATGGAGTACTAAGAACTGTTCACTAAGTTTAAAGTCTTTATGTGAATGAAAAGATTATGAACTTCAAGAAAATGTAAAGAATTTTTCCAAAAACAAAATGATTAGCAGCTATTAGAAAAATAAACTTTATAAGGAAATTCAAAAGTTGCTGTATTCTAACTTTAATTTTCGGGAAAATGTAAAAGATGCTGATCGAGGATTTTATTCAGCACATTACAAGTTTTTTAAATTGAAAAATTAACTTCTCAAAAATACAAACACGTCAGTAAGAAATGTGTGTTTTAATGCCCCTCAAATACGAAAATACTACATGAATGCTAGGTGCCGGGTGGATAGTTACAAAGATTAATATTTGAAATAACATGGAGTTGCAATAAAAATCTTAATAAAAATAATTCGTATTAACTATTGTTAAACAAATTCATAATTAACTAATATATATTTATATATAAACGATAAATTTTATTAGTGAAAAATTTATTTAAAGTTTTGAAAACATCTTTTTTTTCTGTTGTATCAATATTCCATTAAAAACATTATCTTAAAAATTAGATAAACGTATTTTATAATATAATAAAAAAAATTTAAATAAATATATTTATTCATGCATGCACACAGGCTATATATGTATATAAATATACATACTCATATAGACACATACAATATAAAAGAAACATATGAAAATATTTTATTAACATATTCTCTGGAACAGGTTGCAATTGAATCAGCGAGAGACTTTGAACAGTGAGCATTACCTCCTTCCCGCTCCTGCTCTCCTGTTACTGGGGCAGGTCAAAATTTTGACGCTTTCTGGAAGCGTCAATCAAGTTCCTTCCCCTTTATTTCTAGAATTAATTTTTTTTTTATCTTTTGACTTTTTCCCATCATTGAGGAATTTAAACCAATAAAAAATAGATACGAAAAAATGCAGACGTTTATCAATTGTAATGTATAGTAAATAAACTACAACATTTGTTTTTAACAAATTTTTTTTCTCAACAATATTGATAGTTTAGAATACAGCTTTGCTATCACAAATTTTGCCATTTTATCATTAGTTCCATCGTAATAATAATACATTTATAGTAATATAGCATTCAAGGGTTAATTTTATCTTCTAATTTTAATTTTTCAAGATGATTAATGGCGTTGGCTATACCTCCCCAAAATTGATTTGTCCTCCAGTATCATTAATATTTACTTAATTAATTTCTATCGACATTTCGGACTAAGTTTCTTATTATCAAACCATCTTCTCTCAACAAAAACATCTTTTGTATATACTGCCTTTCTTATAATCACAGATTTTGCTCCATTTATGCTTCTATTTACCATTTTTTTATATTACGCTTAAACTAAATTGTACATTCGTCTAATATCTGATTATCATCATTAAAAGTTTATAAAAAATGTATTAAAATATGCAACTAAGTTCGAAACTGACTCGTCGTTGTGGAATTACTGAGTCAGTTTCGAACTTAGTTTTCCATTAAGAATTGGATTGAGATCCATTTCTTAAATACCTCTTAAGAGGTAAGCATGAAACCATATTAATGGAATGCATGCAAAAAGCCTTGAATATTGTTTGGGCATGGTGTCAAGAACAGGGACTAAATATTAATCTAAGCAAAACCACTATAGTACCTGTAAGCTAATAAGATCGTGCCTCAGACAAAATCATATGGGCAATAAACAGCTTTTAACACTACAAAGCATATTCAGGGCAAGCTAAACAGTAGGATATATCCCAAAAATAAGAGAGGTCAATGTGGTATTAATTCCAAAAATTGGAAATAATTATAAATGTCATCCAAAAGACCAATGAAACATAATATACACATGACATGAAACAATATAAAAGCTATAAAGAGAACAAGAGCTACTATCTCTTAGATCAAAGAAACATTGATAAACAGAAATATTACAGTCACAATAGAACCTAAGGAATGGATGCAAAAAGCCTTGTTTGGGCATGGTGTCAAGAATCTATAGATTAATCTAAACAAAACCACTATAGTACCCTTCACCAGGAAAAGGAATTTTAACTTTGAATCTCCACAAAGGAAAACACATAAACATTATAAATGAGGTTAAATATCTAAATAAAAAAACTCACTTGGAATGTGCATATAAATAGAATACTAGAAAAACAAATATTTACCAATGGACCAGCAAGAGATTATTCGGAAAAAAATGGAGGAACAGACCAAAAACGCTAGAATGGTTTTGTGACAGCATGGAGATAATGCATAACCTAACTCCCTTGCTCATTTGGATACAATAGATTCTTTAACTAGTGCACTCAGACTATGGTTTCTGATGGATCAATTAAAGAAGGAAAGTCAGGGGCAGGAGTGTTTGGACCAAAATGTAGAAGATCCTTTGCTATGGGATCATACCCAACTGTCTTCTAATGTTGAATACATGCGATAGAAATAGCTGCTCTAAAAAACTTAAAGAATAACCAGAAGGAAAAATAAAATATATAATTTCAGAGAGCCAGGTGGCATTGAAGACTTTTAATTCCTAAACAATAGCACCATACCTAGTCTGCAATTGCTTTGATTTCCTAAAGCAGCTAGCTAGAGGGAATAAACTAATGAAGACACTAAGACATTGAAGGCTAAAAGATGATAGTGGTAGCTTAGGTAGGGCTCTGATATGATGTTAATTAGCCCAGAGCCATACTGCAACATATCAAATAGTAAACCCAATAAAGAAATTGAATCCTAGGAAATGAAGAAGGGTATACTGGGTTTCAAAATATGGAATGAAATAATTTATGCTTTTTATCAATATATCAAAGGAAAAAGCTTAATTTTACCTGAACCTGACAATGATCGAGTTTAGAACAGTAGCAGGATAACTTACTTACATGCCAATTATCAGCAAATTCTAATCCAATTTATTTAAAGGAGTGTTCAAAGCAATTTTGGTACGGATGGTAATGAAGGAAGCTCATGAAATGTTTATATCACTTTTACAGAGGGTAAACTAAAATAAAAACACTGTGAATTATTACACATTGATTTTTTATTTCCAAATAGTTATATTTCAGAAATATATGGTGTGTCCATAAACACGATTTTCCTTATCGCTTTGGTTTAAAGTCCAAACAATTAGATTATCTTTCAAATGAGCATCTGAAATGTTTTGGGAGATATAACTTTTTGGAGTTATAACCAACCAAAGGTGAACTGGTTTCTATAGGAATATGTACAGAATACTTTATAATACTCATCAACCAACTTCAGATAAGAAATTAATCGCAAAATAATGGCGGGTAATAGAGCCCACTATGCAAAGCTGAAACTTCTCAAGTCCTAACTGTTGTCTAAAGCAACAAAATTAAAATTATGGACCTATCCAGCGAAAACTTAGTGTTCGTCCCAAGACAGTAAACTGAGAGTTTTCGAAAATAACTGTATCAAAGCAAGCAGGCGAAGATGTTTAGCATATGTACCAGAATGGAGGATGAAATGTTGGAGGTGCACATCAGTAGGAAAACAAGAAGGGGTAGATCAAGAAGCTGGTGGAAGTAGAGGATGTATCCGAATGAATGATGAAGTGGAGAGAGATGTAAGGAAGCTGGGAGACCTCAATTGAAAACTCAGGAGACCAAGGATTATGCACACCTGTAGCACTGGCAGTTAGTCTAAAAAAGTTCAATATGCTATATCTCAGCTAGTACTGGTCCAATTTTGATGATTTTTTTTTGTCGAGAATTTTATTACGTTCTGGTTGACCCCGACAAAAAAAAAGGGATGCATTGGGTCCTTCTTGTTTTTTTCACTTATATTTCGAAAACGATGCATCGTACAGAAAAATGTGACCTATCCCAAATTAAACCTGGTAATATTTCCTTTAAGTATGTTAATGTTAATTTTTTTGTTATCTGTCATAGTATTCAAGATATTTGCTACAAAATCCTGAGGTACGGGGATATAAAATCCCCAATCGGTCGTCATTTTGAAACGAAAATACAGATTTTATTGTCGAGTCGCGAGGATTATCCTGGGGTGATCTGATCTGTGACTTCGGTGCCAAGTCTCAAGAATATGGATTCAATAGCCTCGGACAAAAACCGCAGATGGCGAATGGCAGACAGGGAATGTACCGATTTTTTTTGTATTTGATATTTGGATTCTATATATCTTGCAATGTAAAACATCAAATTTGCAGGGGGGTTAAATTTGTATTTATTCTTACTTGATTACACAAGTTCATTATTGAAAATAATGAACCAAAAAATTGGTGGATCTTTACTGCAACAGTGCTATATACATAAACTAAAAATATACACAAACAAACCCCATTTCGTGGTAATTGGTTATTTGGACCAATAAAATGAAATAAATATGTAATGAATATGCATTTCCATTGACAACTTGGATTTGCAATTTTTCACAATTGCAATATTTTCCTTACTATATATTTCATAGATTGGTAAATGAAATTAAATATTTTAAAAAAGTTGAAATTATTAATTATTATATATATATATATATATATATATATATATATATATATATATATATATATATATATTTTTGTTGGTATGAGCCTGTATTTTTAATAGGGCATAAACTTGTTTGTTTCAGCTTAAGAGCATTGCCAAGACATAAGCCTTTTGCATTTTATTTATTTATTTTTACGTTTTCTAGTACTAATTAGGGATTGATAAATTATTTGCCACTTCTATAAATTTGTTTTATTGAAAACTAGTTTCGAATGTTATACATTCATCCTCAGTTCTAAGAACACACAAAAAATTCAAAAATAAGCAATTCAAAATATAGTTGGTATTATTATACATATTAAATTAGATTAATATAAATCAGTATTATAAAACATTTATGAATTAAGAATTTTATTAAGACAAGAAATCAAATACACGTTGGTACTCAGCAAGGTTTAAATGGATTATATCAAACAGAAAAGTTTGTACTGGTTTCTTCTCGCATTGTACTAACAATGAACGAGAGGTAGGCAGGATGTTTTTAGGTAAACAGTTTAAGGCTTAGGTTTTGAAGGATCTGGATCTGAATCTGGATTGGATTTGAAGGATTTTATTATTTCAAGTGCTTCATATATATTTAATTTGAGAGTGTTTTCAACGTGATGTATTAATTTAACTCCTGAGTCTTTGATGAATTTATGATTATTTTCATTTAAATGAATTGCAAAGTTAGAATTGTCTGTCATATTATTATATGCATGTATATGTTCCTTTAATCTCTGATTTAGCGATCTTCCAGTTTTTCCTGTGTATTTGGCTTCACAATCATTACGATTTAGTTCGTATACTCCGCTTTTTTGGAAAAGGTCTATTTTGTCTTTAGGAGAAGAGAAATATGAGGATAGGGGTTTTTCCTATTTTAAATGCAGGGTTTAATCCTAGTTTTTTCAATTCATTTCCGACTTTGGTGGATATAGGCCGTAATATGGAATCATAACATAATGTTACGGGATGGGCCTATCTTCGGGGATTGTTGAATAGATATCATTAATTGTCTTTTTTTGTATTTGTTTTTTTAAAATATGATTGATAATGGTTTTATTATACCCGTTATTTTTTGCTATGGAATTTATTATTTCAATTTCTTTATTATAGTTCTTTTCATTTAGTGGTATGTTCAAAAGACGGTAAATCATGCTATTGAAGGCTGCGAGTTTATGTGCTATCGGTCTCCTAGTACCATTGTTTATAACGACATCCGTATGGGTGGCTTTCCGGTGAATTCCAAATTCATGATGTTTGTTTTTTACTGAGATTTCTAAATCTATAAAGTTTATGGTTTTGTTTTTTCCAGTTCTACTGTGAATTTAATTGAGGGATGAATTTCGTTTATTTCCTTT
Source organism: Rhaphigaster nebulosa (assembly GCA_948150685.1). Taxonomy (NCBI): domain Eukaryota; kingdom Metazoa; phylum Arthropoda; class Insecta; order Hemiptera; family Pentatomidae; genus Rhaphigaster; species Rhaphigaster nebulosa. The sequence continues at coordinate 136,198,693 of OX411307.1, forward strand.
AAAAAATTATTTATTTGTCTTGTCATACCAGACCATAGGCATATAATGTCATCTACATACCGATACCAGTATATGATATGTTGAGCTAGTTGAGAATTATTTGGGTCAAGAATTTTTTGTTCTAATTTGTCCATAAATAAATCTGCCAGAGGGGGTGAGAGAGGGGAGCCCATCGGTAAGCCTTCTTCCTGTTTGAAGAATTTTCCATCAAATTGAAAATAATTATGTTTTATACAAATAGACATCAAATTGTAAAGATCTAGTTTTTCTAGCGGTGCTAGATTTGATCGGAAGATTAACTGTTCTAAAATTTCTATTGTTTCTAGTGGTGGGATACTTGTGAAAAGATTTGTGACGTCGAATGATATTAATTTCGCGTTATCCGGAATTACTATGTTCTTAATTTTGTTGACTAACGCTATAGAGTTTCTTACCGTGTGTATTGGGGAAAATGAGATTCTGGTTTTGAACAAATTGTTCGAGTAATGGGCAAGTTTATAGATCGGGTTATTGATGTAAGCAACAACTGGTCTTGTTGGGATTTCCGGTTTGTGCATTTTTGGTAGGCCATATAGTCGAGGAGGTAGCAGATTCATCTCAATGAGAGTGTATTTTTTATATAACAGGCCAACTATATGTCCTACCAAAAATACACAAACGGGAATAATGTAGAAAATAACTATCCTTAAGACTCGAGTTCTCATTCAGGAAAAAATGAAAAAAAATGGGCATTTAGTTGCTTTTAGATATCAATACTGGATATTTTAGGATCAATGTAGCATTTTATCTTTAAACAAATGAATGAACACTAACTTTCATGGTACCATAAACTTAATTTCAATATTAATTATGGAGAATTAAATACCTTCTACATCTCTTCTAATAACTAAGTGTAGGCCTGTGATAAACACTTTTGTGACAGCCAATAGAAATTCTTAAGCTTTGTCTAAACACTGCTTATTTTTTTTTTTTTTTCTAGATTCCAGATTAACTGACCATTTTAATATGCTAATAAATAAAGCTGTAAGGGCATTGCAAAAATCATTTCCTCTCTTTTCCAACATTTTTTGGCCAGGATCATGCTAACTCCCATGGAGTAATAGGTTTATGGGGTGGAGAAGAAATTAAAAATGATAATGGCCAGAGATTGATAGAGTTCTGCATACGGAATGATATGCTTATTGGGAATTCTCACTTTAAACATAAGTTAATACATAAAATTACTTTTGAAGCGGAAGGGAGGGAAGCCAAAAGCGTAATAGATTGCATTATCTATGACAGAGGGATGCGCAGATATTTCACGGATGTAAAAGCCATTACAGGAGCAGAGCCTGGTTGTTGCTGATACCAAAATTACTAAGCCGCGGAAGAAAAACTGCAAAACATATGAATGAATTGCGGCCGAAAAGTTCAGAGATCCAGAAGTAATTAAAAGATATAGAGAGGTGCTGCTGACTAACTTACAAGAAGTCAATTATGACATGGTTCTCGATGATTTATGGCTTCAGATCAAAAGAATCATTCTTTCTTGTGCAACAGAGGCATGTGGTATTAAGAAAATTAAGCCTCAGACCAAAAGTACTAGATGGTGGAATGATGAAGTGCAAAAAGCGACAAAAGATAAGAAAGTAGCATGGAGTCTATATAGGCAGAAAAAATCCCAAGCTTGTTGGGATGAATATGTCAGACAGAGAAACATTGCCAAGCAAGTTGTCAGAGAAGCCAAGGTAAGATCTTGCGAGGAATTTGGAAAGGAGATCCAAACTAACTTCGAAGAAAATCAAAGGAAATTCTGGAGCACTCTAAATGGACTAAGAGGAAAGAAAGGAAAACAGGTTCGAAGTGTCCAAGATAATAACGGTAATTTTGTGTCTCAAGAAAATGAAATTCTTAAGGTATGGCATAGGCATTATCAGGATACATTTTTCCTCCAGGAATACAGACAATATCCTTAACATGACGGCCATAGAAGACCTAGAATCTGCGAGAACCAGGTGGAGAACAGTGATGATGTCATAGAAGAAGATGAGGTTATTTTGGCCATGGATAAAATAAAACTGGGCAAAGCAGCAGGAAGAGATAGTATCATGCCAGAATTTATAAAATATGGTGGAGAAGAAATGCTCAAGTGTTTACAGAGCCTCTTTCAAAAGATTTGGTCGGGAAAGATAATACCACATGACTGGGAAAATAATATTATAATTCCCATTTTTAAGAAAGGCAACCAGACAAAGTGTGAGAATTATATACCAATATGCCTATCCTCTGTAGTATATAAATTATATACAAGAATATTGGAACAGAGGCTCAGGAGATTGGTGGAACATGGTGTGGAAGAGGAGCAGGCTGGCTTTAGACCAGGGAGACAAACCCAAGACCATATTTTCTCATTACGAATGGTTATTGAGAAAGCGTGGGATAGAGGAAGAAAATTATTTGTGGCGTTCCTGGATTTGAAGGCTGCATTCGATTCGATTCCCCCCAAGAGATTTGGAATGCTCTACATGAAAAACAGGTGCCACCCACTCTCATCAGTGTGATCAAATCGGTATACCAGGATCCCAAGGGAATTATACGGCTTAACGGAACTGAATCAGAGCCATTTAGGTTTTATAAAGACGTCAAGCAAGGGGACAGCCTAAGCCCACTTCTTTTCATAATATGCATGGATGAAGTATGGAATGTGTGCAAGCGAAGGACACCAAGGGCAACAGTGGGATACTGGAATTTAATTCCTGTACAAGCACAAACTCTCCTGTATGCGGATGATGTGGTCCTGATTGCTAATACCCAGGAAAGGCTTCAGGTGGCTGTCGATGAATGGTCGGAAGAGCTCCAGAGGAAAGGAATGGAAATAAGTCCTATTGAAAGTAAGGTGATGGTTATCGGCCGAGACGGGGAAGACCCAATTCATATTTCATGCAATAATGAGCCGCTAGAGAAGGTAGATTATTTCCAGTACCTGGGCACGATTTTCAGCAGAGATGGGAGAATAGACCAAGAGGTTCTACATAGAGTCAAGAAGGCAAATGGTGTGTTCTACTCCATTGCACTACAATATTAGAGAAACAGGAGATAAAGAAAGAAACCTTAATAGCTTTATTTAAAACAGTGTTTCTGCCTGTCCTTCTATATGGTGCGGAGAGCTGGACTGTTCATGATAAACATGCGAGCAAAGTAACGGCCATAGAAATGAGGTACCTTAGGAGAGTACTTGGCAAAACGAGAAGAGACTGCTGGAGAAATGAAAGAATAAGAGAGGAACTGAATGTAAGACCAGTAAAAGAAATTATTGAAGAACGCCAACTGAAATGGTTTGGTCATGTTTACAGGATGGGCGATAACCAAAAGGCTAAATGGGTCTTGGAAGCAAAACCAGAGGGAAGGCGACCTTGGGGCAGACCCAGGATGATGTCAGGTGGACACTGATAGATCTTATTCATTATACTCTAATGCATATTGTAATTAGAGTATAATAATTCTATTCATTATATTCTAATAGTATCTCAACTTTTATATATCAATTTATAATCAATTTTCTAGCATATAAAAGGTATTCTCGAATATACTAAAGTTGATCTATCTTATAATAACCCAAAAGGCTTAAACACATTTTGCTATAAATTACTTCATTATATATGCACATATTTTTTCTTTTTTAGATGAATTTTTCCCTATTGTATTACTTTTTTTTAGTTATATTAGAAATCTTTGACTATTGTAATCCTGATATAGAGAGTATAAAAACTTGGGCTTGAAATCTGATGAATGTATAGTCAAATTTGATATATTTGTGTGTTGTTAAACAATCATTAAATGAAAAAAAATAAAGATAAATCTTGCAATATTTTTACTTACCCTTGGATTTAAAAATATATTTTGATATTTATTCATTTGCTTAGTGAAAAAATGTCATAACTCCATTGATATAAAAATTAATTTTTCGAATCTGAGAAATTGAATTACAAGGATAATAATTTTATAATTTCCCCAAGTTGGTATAAAGAAAGTCTAAAAATAACAAAAAAGATTATCTTGTAAAACATCTATTTAGTTGGTGCACATGAGTTCAAGTCCAATTCAAAATATTGACTATAAACAAAAAACAATAATAATGATTAATATTACTCTACCTTGTAAGTCCCCGAAAAAATTATAGGCCACCCCTATTTTGTATGATTATCGTTAATTTTAGTAATATTATAGGTTATTATAACATTGCATATAACAAGCAAAAAACAACATTTTCATTAAACAAATTTATTTTTGAATGAAATAAAAAACAAAAATGAAAATCCAGTGCAACAAAAATTTAGGTCAGTCTATCTGTATTTACCAATTATCTCAGCAGTTTGTTGATTTTGTAGGAATTCAGTAGTGTGTTGATCCACCCTTGTTGTGTAAGACATCCACCTATCGCTTTGGAAGAGATTTGGTCCACTTTTCTACAATGCAAGTTTTGAGTTCCTCTATGGAGTTTAACTGTTTATGTTGTGCATAAACTGATCAAGAATGTTCTCCCAGACAGTTCTCAACATTGTGTGTACAGGTGCATTGTGTTGCAGAAAGATGAACCTCCCTCTTGTCAACTCTTTTCCTCTTTGAACAATCCGTTGTTGAATAATCTTTCTATATTTTTTTGCCGAACAGAATGTTTATTTAGTCTTTCCATTGTACCCTATCCCAGCTGAAACCATGACACTCCCTCTGCCCGTTTAATGTTAGCTTTCTGTTTGTATTCTGTAAATCATGAAAATAATATCAATATCCGTCAGGACCATCCAGTTTAAAACATTTTTCATCGCTAAAAATAACTATTTTCCACCTATTTCTCCATGAGATTTATTCAGTTACAAATTGCTTCCTATTGGCCTTATGGGCTTTTGAAAGGCCGGGTTTTGTCCTCAGTTTTACCTGCTTATGAAGTTTTTCAAAATACGTTTGACATTTCTAATTTTTGTTTGTTCACAAATCTCCTGGCTGAAGAGTTGTATGCTTGGCGTAGAATGGCTTTCCATTCTTATTCATTTGTAGCCGTTGGCCTGCCTACCTGTGGAATTCTTTATATAATCATCATAAAAAAAATTTCTTATATCGTGTCTACTTCTAATTAAAGATTGAGCCTTTTTCGATGCTCAATTTTTTATGTGTAATGCTTTAATAAGGTCCCTCTTACATTATACAGCAAAACTGAATTCTATAGTATAAATATAGTTGAAAAAAAACAAAGATTGTAATATGTTTACTAAACTAGAAAATTTGTTTACGTACGCAATTTTTTTCTTATTTAACTTTTATTGATTTAAATTCCTCAATGATGTGAAAAAACATAACAAATATTTTAAATGATCGAAATTTTTAGAAATGGAAGGTAGGGGAGGAGGGAGGAGTTGACGCTTCCAGAAAGCGTTAAAATTTAGACCTGCTCTAGTATCAGGAGGACGGGAGCGCGAAGGAGGTGATGCTCACCGTTCAAAGTCAATTGCTATCCAAATAATAGAAGTGTACTCCATGAATGTGTTAATATTATATTTTCACACTTTTCTTCTACACATTCTCGGTATATATAAGAATATATATATATATATAATTGGTATCGTTTATAAATGATTAATTTTTCTATGGAATAATAATACGCCAGATAAAACTATGTTTTCGAATTTTCAAAAACAAAATTCTCACAACTAGGTTTTTTGTTTATATATGTATATGAGTTAATTATTTAATTTTTTAATATTTAATAAGACTAGATTTTTAAAACATTTTGATTAAATTTCAATATTATTTCAAACATTAATCTTTGCCATTATCCACCCTGTATAGTATTCAGATGGTATTTTCGTGTGTGAGGAGCATTAAAACACACGTTTCTTACTGTTTTTTTTTTTTCGAGAAGTTAATTTTCAATTTAAAAAACTTGTTACGTACTGAGTGAAGCCCTCAATTCCATTAATACATTTCATATCATCCTGAAAATTAAAGTTAGTATATTGCAAAGATCTGTTTCAAATACAATTAAAATTATTTAAATAATAAATAATTAGTTGATGTCCGCATGATGGTATAGATCAATCTAATTAGGGATTGATAAATTATTTGCCACTTCTATAATTTTGCTTTTATTGAAAACTAGTTTGGAATGTAATACACACATCTTCAGTTCTAAATACACACAAAAATTCAAAAATAGGCGATTCAAAATACAGTTTGGTATTATTATACATATTAAATTAAATGTAATATAAATTAGTATTATAAAATATTTATGAATTATGAATTTAATTATGACAAGAAATCAAATACATGTTGGTACTCACCAAGGTTTAAGTAGATTATAACAAACAGAAAAGTTTGTATTGGTATGTTCTCGCGCTGAACTAGCAATCGAAGAAAGGTGGGGTGTTTATAGGTAAACGGTTTAGGGGTCGGGATTTTTCCAGTAATCTTCTGGAAGATCACTAAATCAGAGTTTAAAGGAACATATACGTGCATATAATAATAAGACAGAGAAAAAATAAAAAAAGAACATAAATTCACCAAAGACTCAGGAGTTAAATTAATACATCACGTTGAAAACACACTCAAATTAAATATATATGAAGCACTTGAAATAATAAAATCCTTCAAATCCAATCCAGATTTTTGCTTAAATGACCAAATAAATATCTCCATTAGTCCGATCTTAAATTTATTCCCATCTATAACAGAAAAACTATTACACAACGGAATAACTGGAAAAACTGCGACCCCTAAACCGTTTACCTATAAACACCCCACCTTTCTTACATCGCTAGTTCAGTGCGAGAACAAACCAATACAAACTTTTCTGTTTGATATAATCTACTCAAACCTTGATCGGATTTTCCGTTACTGTTGAAGTTTTTTATGATATAGGGATCGTTTATTACGTTTTCGATGATTCTGAAATCACTTTTTGAATTGGATTTTTGATCGTGCATGCGTATTTCGCTTTTCCGTTACTGTTGAAGTTTTTGTCGTTGTAGGGATCGTTTACTACTTTTTCGAGAGTTATGATTTCATTTTTTGAATTTGATTTTTTGTAGCGCATGCGCATTTCGCTTTTCCATTACTGTAAAAGTTTTCTTCTATATAGGGACCGTTTATTAGGTTTATGAGGATTCTGATTTCATTTTTTGAAAATATTTTGCTCTTTTTTAGTTTCTTTTTCCTTTAACGTAAGTAGCGCAATCTTGTCCATAACAAAAACTGACTTATCAAGTTCTATTTTCTCAACTCACATTTGACTCTGTAGAAATGTATTTATTTATTTAATAATTATATATACAAATTTAATTACTAGTAATTATCATTGGCAGTATGGAGTAATCCAATGCCGCTTAAAAATATAAACAAAAAAGAAAAAAAAAAGTAATTATCATACGTAAATTCATTTATTTAATAATGAAAAACTGAATCAAAACCCTCGAAACCCTATTTAACGACTTCTTAGTATTTAGTCGTAATTATTACTATTTACAATCAAAACAATGGATTAGCTAAAATGCCAGTATTTGCAAGGGACAAAAGTATAGGCCACGCTCAGCTTTCATCTTAATCTCGATTAAAAGACAGCGTGAATTATGTTTTAAAACATTTAATTCATTCTGTGAATACTAATTTTCTATTTGATTATGTAATTAAATTCAATTAAATAATGCCACAGTGAAGAATGTTATCGGAGAGTGAAAGGGACGATGTTAAAGCATTTCACGAAAATGGCTCGAAGCAAATGAATAAATATTAAAATATATAGCAATTCCAAGTCAATTGTAATCATGTGTCAATCGGGTTTTCGGTCGCGCATGCGCATTTCTATTTTCCGTTGCTGTTGAATATTCCATGATCAAGGGATCGTTTATTAGGTTTTCGAGAGTACTGATTCCATTTTTAAAAATATTATTAAAATATTTCAGAACAGGCATAGCTAGGAAAATTAAATTAAACAAGACTAGGTAAAGTCGGGAAAATTAAATTATTTAATATACTTGGGAAATCCGATTTTGTTCACAAAATTGCCTTCTCAGGCACTGAGAGAAATGTGAACAGTGTCATAGATTATTTCATATATAGCCGAGACATCAGAGGGTATTTTACAGGTTACATCTGTAAAAGTAGAGCTAAGGAATCGCCTCCAGGAAGTAGACGCGAATGCAAGCCTGGACAGTATGTGGAGTCTCATTAAAAGCAGCATTCTGCAAGCAGCTAAGTTCGTCTGTGGAGTGAAAAAGGTCTTCACAGGAAATAAACGTACTTCGTGGTGGAATGAAGATTTCAGGATACAAGTAAAGGGGAAGAAAATGGCGTGGAAGGAATACTACCAAGATAAAGCACCTGAGAAGTGGCAGGCCTGTGTGGTGGCTCGAAACAGGGTAAAAGAGACAGTGAGAAAGGCGAAGCAGAAGTCGTGGGAAGAATTTGGAAAGAAGATGGATCAGGACCACCAGGAGAACATAAAATCTTCTGGAGAAAGATAAAAGCTTTGAGAGGGCGAAAGAGCAAAGCAGTAAGGAACATGAAGAATGAACAAGGTTAGGTGATCTCGGAAGACAAAGCTATCCTGGAGGTCTGGAGGCAGCATTACTGGAAACAATTCGGTACTAATGATCACCATTCAACGAGTCGGAGTGGACCTTGGAATGAGGAGGAGTATGACGAGATGATAGAAGAGAAAGAGATCGAAAGAACAATAGCTAAAATGAAAACAGGGAAAGCACCAGGTCGGGATAACATAGTGGTCGAAATGGTGAAATATGGGGGCCCTGAATTGGAGCGTTCTCTTCAAGCTCTCTTCCAGAAAGCCTGGGATGAGAAAAGGATCCCAATAGATCGGGAAAATAACATCATAATTCCCATCCACAAGAAAGGATGCCAGGCTGAATGTTCCAACTACCGACCAATATGCCTATCACCGGTCATCTACAAATTGTACACCTCTATTCTGGAGGGCCGGCTTAGACCACTGGTGGAGCTCAAAATTGGAGAAGAACAAGTGGGGTTCAGACCAGGACGACAAACTCAAGATCATGTCTTCACATTAAGAAATATCCACCAGAAATCCTAGAACCGGGACAAGAATATGAGCTGCCCTCAGAAATAAGAAGATACCGAAGAACTTGGTATAGGCCATTAAATCGACATATCAGGAGAATAAAGGAATTGTTAGGCTCAATGGATTAGAGTCCGACAATTTTAACATGACGAAGAGGGTCAAGCAGACAGACAGTTTGAGCCCGTTGCTATTCCTCCTATTCGTGGATGAGTTGGCATCCATATGTAGGAGAAGAACTGAGAGGACGTTTCTAGGGCGAAGAAATCTAAACCCAGTAGTAGTCCAGTTTCTCCTCTATACGGACGATATAGTGCTGATTCCTGACTCGGTCGAAAAGCTGCAGCAAGCGGTGATGGAATGGTATGAATAACTCTGTCAAAATGGAATGAGAATCAATGCCAGTAAAAGTAAGGTCCCACAAGTGGGTAGGCGGCAGGAAGAAGAGGTGCACATATTCTGCAATGAGGAGGAAATGGAAGTGGTGACGGAATTCACTTAGTCAGTCTACCTGCCGATACTACTGTATGGAGCTGAAAGCTGGGTATTGATGGGGAGACAGGAAAGCAGAGTTACCGCGTCAGAAATGAGGTACTTGAGAAGAGAGGCGGGACTGCGTTCGCGACGAGAGGATTCCACAAGAATTGAAGATTCTCCCGCTAAAAGAGCTCCTGGAAATCAGGAAACTGAAATGAGTGACCACCGGGATCCTCTCAAGACGATGGACTACATGCCGGATGGAAAAAGACCTCGAGGACGCCCAAGGATGTCCTATCTGGAGTACATGGATCGCCTTAGTAGAAAAGAGGAAAAGATCTCCAACAGGCCAGAAACCTAGCAAGATACCGGGATGAGTTCGGCTCCTGGCTGGACGCTTCCCTACGCTAAAAGGCACTATAGGGAGAAGCGAAAGAAGAAGAAGAAGAAGGGAAATCCGATGAAAATTGTAGGAGATTTTTAGATTTTGCTCTCCCCCTCCCCAACAGATTGTTTTAGCAACGTCCCTGGTTATTATTAATTACAAACAATAGTGAGTCGGTCTCATATAGTCCAATGCTAACTATATTTTGTGGTATAAGTAAGAAGATTAGTGTAAAACGAACCTCCTACACGACTAGGACATCCTGCCGACACCACTTAGACTGGTTTCAATCTCAAGACATTGAACAGCAAACGTTTTTGACATATAATTTTTCGCTTCAGATGATAGCAATATAGGCTAACAATATGCTTCTGGCCGGTGCGTTATATTTAGCTGCTACGCTCCTAATATCAATATTTCGTTTAATATCTATTAAGTCAATAGTTAATTACAGTTTATTCAAATATGAGTTTTTGCTTTCACTTACCTATATATGAAATATATAGTAAGGGAAAGTATTACGATCGTGAAAAATTTCATATTCCAGTTTCTAACAGAAATACACGTTTTATGGTCTTTTGAGTCGTAAATACCAAATCTCACAAAAGGGCCAATGCATGCATATGCGTATCTGTGTGTGAGCAGCGTAGCTCAAAAACGAAAATTTGTACGAAACTGAAATTACATACATTATGTTACAGCAACATTTTCGCTAAAATCGGCTCACCGAAAGTGCCACTTCATATCATTAATTTAACACTTTTTTACAATTTTCTCGAAAACGGCACTAACGATCTTGATGAAACTTGCCTAAAGTCTTCTCCTTCTAGCCCTTTAGCTTTTCATGTATTTAATATTTCACCGAGAAAATGCAGGCAAAAAAGTTATAACGAATAGAAAATTAAATTTTCATATAACTCAAAAAGTATGCAGTTTATGAAAAACGATACCGTATATTATCACATGGTAGGTAATAAAATTCCCTACAAAATAAAAAAAAAAAAAATCAAAAAAAAAATCGGAATAGCATTAGCAAAGATATGGAATATTGGATTTAACGGAAGTGGCATCTTATATCGTCGATTTACACGAAACTAAAATTAAATATTTAAGGTTGGTATGTATATATGCTTGGAATGTTACAGCAACATTTTCGCTAAAATCGACTCACCAGATGTGGTACTTTATATCTTCGATTTTACACTTGTCTTAAATTTTCTTGAAAAAAGGCTCAAATGATTTTGATGAAACTCGTTATAACAATTTACAATTAAATGTTCTTTAATATCAGATAGGTTTTATCTTCATTGAAATAGTCTGACAGTGCTTAAATGTCGAATTATCAAAATGACTTGCTCTAATGTACCTTCAATTTTGTTTATTTGAAATAATTAACCTTTTCTCATTGTTATTAGAAATAAAAAATGGATAAATATAAACTATATTTGAATATGAAATAATTTGATATTTATCTTAAGAAGAAAAAAAATGAGAAATATTTTCCCAGATTAAAAACAAGTTTCCGAAAATATGAGTAGTATTATATATGTATAATATACCGTTGGAAAGCAAAAAAAATTATAAAAACTAATACCTAATATACAAAGGTTTAGAAGGTAGTGGGGAGGGACGAAACCCGCATAAAGTTCAGTAATTATTGCAAATAATAATTTATACTTTTATACCATTTGATGGAAGCTAAATGTTTCCATGGAAACTAAATGAAATTATCTTGAAACTAAATGGAAACTTTTAAATTTATTTCAAACAAGGAGTGAAGTGAAAGTTGGATGATGCGCGCACCAGATTTTTTTTGTTTTAAATCAGATATTAATTTTTAATGTCTTTTAAACATTTTATTTCCTACATTAGTTTTAAGTCAGATATTAATTTATATTTTTTTCAAACATTTTATTTACTATATTAGTTTTCAGTCAATTTGAGTATTGCCCATCTCTAATTATTAGTTTCCGAAATTCTTCGTATCTTATCACAAAAAGAATGAGATTAACTTCAGAGATCTGTGCTGGTCAATTTATTAACGAAATAATATATTAAATAAAAATAAAATAAATTAAGCCGAAGTAACAAAGTAAACTACAGAAATATGCGGCATTCTCATTTTTTTTTTTTAAATTAATAGGAATTATCAAGAAAAAATATTTAATTTCAATTGTGATACAATATGTTATAAGCACTGGACGGTAAAAAATGGTTTCTTATCATTTAGTCCAATCAAGAATTACCTTAAAATTGACAAATAAACAACCTTTAAATTGTAATAGACAACTTAAAAATTTCCCTTATTTAAAATTTGGTTAGTTAAAAGTTTATATTCAAAATGAACATAAATGGAGTACTAAGAACTGTTCACTAAGTTTAAAGTCTTTATGTGAATGAAAAGATTATGAACTTCAAGAAAATGTAAAGAATTTTTCCAAAAACAAAATGATTAGCAGCTATTAGAAAAATAAACTTTATAAGGAAATTCAAAAGTTGCTGTATTCTAACTTTAATTTTCGGGAAAATGTAAAAGATGCTGATCGAGGATTTTATTCAGCACATTACAAGTTTTTTAAATTGAAAAATTAACTTCTCAAAAATACAAACACGTCAGTAAGAAATGTGTGTTTTAATGCCCCTCAAATACGAAAATACTACATGAATGCTAGGTGCCGGGTGGATAATTACAAAGATTAATATTTGAAATAACATGGAGTTGCAATAAAAATCTTAATAAAAATAATTCGTATTAACTATTGTTAAACAAATTCATAATTAACTAATATATATTTATATATAAACGATAAATTTTATTAGTGAAAAATTTATTTAAAGTTTTGAAAACATCTTTTTTTTCTGTTGTATCAATATTCCATTAAAAACATTATCTTAAAAATTAGATAAACGTATTTTATAATATAATAAAAAAAATTTAAATAAATATATTTATTCATGCATGCACACAGGCTATATATGTATATAAATATACATACTCATATAGACACATACAATATAAAAGAAACATATGAAAATATTTTATTAACATATTCTCTGGAACAGGTTGCAATTGAATCAGCGAGAGACTTTGAACAGTGAGCATTACCTCCTTCGCGCTCCTGCTCTCCTGTTACTGGGGCAGGTCAAAATTTTGACGCTTTCTGGAAGCGTCAATCAAGTTCCTTCCCCTTTATTTCTAGAATTAATTTTTTTTTTATCTTTTGACTTTTTCCCATCATTGAGGAATTTAAACCAATAAAAAATAGATACGAAAAAATGCAGACGTTTATCAATTGTAATGTATACTAAATAAACTACAACATTTGTTTTTAACAAATTTTTTTTCTCAACAATATTGATAGTTTAGAATACAGCTTTGCTATCACAAATTTTGCCATTTTATCATTAGTTCCATCGTAATAATAATACATTTATAGTAATATAGCATTCAAGGGTTAATTTTATCTTCTAATTTTAATTTTTCAAGATGATTAATGGCGTTGGCTATACCTCCCAAAAATTGATTTGTCCTCCAGTATCATTAATATTTACTTAATTAATTTCTATCGACATTTTGGACTAAGTTTCTTATTATCAAACCATCTTCTCTCAACAAAAACATCTTTTGTATATACTGCCTTTCTTATAATCACAGATTTTGCTCCATTTATGCTTCTATTTACCATTTTTTTATATTACGCTTAAACTAAATTGTACATTCGTCTAATATCTGATTATCATCATTAAAAGTTTATAAAAAATGTATTAAAATATGCAACTAAGTTCGAAACTGACTCGTCGTTGTGGAATTACCGAGTCAGTTTCGAACTTAGTTTTCCATTAAGAATTGGATTGAGATCCATTTCTTAAATACCTCTTAAGAGGTAAGCATGAAACCATATTAATGGAATGCATGCAAAAAGCCTTGAGTATTGTTTGGGCATGGTGTCAAGAACAGGGACTAAATATTAATCTAAGCAAAACCACTATAGTACCTGTAAGCTAATAAGATAGTGCCTCAGACAAAATCATATGGGCAATAAACAGCTTTTAACACTACAAAGCATATTCAGGGCAAGCTAAACAGTAGGATATATCCCAAAAATAAGAGAGGTCAATGTGGTATTAATTCCAAAAATTGGAAATAATTATAAATGTCATCCAAAAGACCAATGAAACATAATATACACATGACATGAAACAATATAAAAGCTATAAAGAGAACAAGAGCTACTATCTCTTAGATCAAAGAAACATTGATAAACAGAAATATTACAGTCACAATAGAACCTAAGGAATGGATGCAAAAAGCCTTGTTTGGGCATGGTGTCAAGAATCTATAGATTAATCTAAACAAAACCACTATAGTACCCTTCACCAGGAAAAGGAATTTTAACTTTGAATCTCCACAAAGGAAAACACATAAACATTATAAATGAGGTTAAATATCTAAATAAAAAAACTCACTTGGAATGTGCATATAAATAGAATACTAGAAAAACAAATATTTACCAATGGACCAGCAAGAGATTATTCGGAAAAAAATGGAGGAACAGACCAAAAACGCTAGAATGGTTTTGTGACAGCATGGAGATAATGCATAACCTAACTCCCTTGCTCATTTGGATACAATAGATTCTTTAACTAGTGCACTCAGACTATGGTGTACTGATGGATCAATTAAAGAAGGAAAGTCAGGGGCAGGAGTGTTTGGACCAAAATGTAGAAGATCCTTTGCTATGGGATCATACCCAACTGTCTTCTAATGTTGAATACATGCGATAGAAATAGCTGCTCTAAAAAACTTAAAGAATAACCAGAAGGAAAAATAAAATATATAATTTCAGAGAGCCAGGTGGCATTGAAGACTTTTAATTCCTAAACAATAGCACCATACCTAGTCTGCAATTGCTTTGATTTCCTAAAGCAGCTAGCTAGAGGGAATAAACTAATGAAGACACTAAGACATTGAAGGCTAAAAGATGATAGTGGTAGCTTAGGTAGGGCTCTGATATGATGTTAATTAGCCCAGAGCCATACTGCAACATATCAAATAGTAAACCCAATAAAGAAATTGAATCCTAGGAAATGAAGAAGGGTATACTGGGTTTCAAAATCTGGAATGAAATAATTTATGCTTTTTATCAATATATCAAAGGAAAAAGCTTAATTTTACCTGAACCTGACAATGATCGAGTTTAGAACAGTAGCAGGATAACTTACTTACATGCCAATTATTAGCAAATTCTAATCCAATTTATTTAAAGGAGTGTTCAAAGCAATTTTGGTACGGATGGTAATGAAGGAAGCTCATGAAATGTTTATATCACTTTTACAGAGGGTAAACTAAAACAAAAACACTGTAAATTATTACACATTGATTTTTTATTTCCAAATAGTTATATTTCAGAGATATATGGTGTGTCCATACACACGACTTTCCTTATCGCTTTGGTTTAAAGTCCAAATAATTAGATTATCTTTCAAATGAGCATCTGAAATGTTTTGGGAGATATAACTTTTTGAAGTTATCAAATAACCAACCAAAGGTGAACTGGTTTCTATAGGAATATGTACAGAATACTTTATAATACTCATCAACCAACTTCAGATAGGAAATTAATCGCAGAATAATGGCGGGTAATAGAGCCCATTATGCAAAGCTGAAACTTCTCAAGTCCTAACTGTTGCCTAAAGCAACAAAATTAAAATTATGGACCTATCCAGCGAAAACTTAGTGTTCGTCCCAAGACAGTAAACTGAGAGTTTTCGAAAATAACTGTATCAAAGCAAGCAGGAAGTGATGTTTAGCATATGTATTAGAATGGAGGATGAAATGGTACAGAAGAAAATGTTGGAGGTGCACATCAGTAGGAAAACAAGAAGGGGTAGATCAAGAAGCTGGTGGAAGTAGAGGATGTATCCGAATGAATGATGAAGTGGAGAGAGATGTAAGGAAGCTGGGAGACCTCAATTGAAAACTCAGGAGACCAAGGATTATGCACACCTGTAGCACTGGCAGTTAGTCTAAAAAAGTTCAATATGCTATATCTCAGCTAGTACTGGTCCAATTTTGATGATTTTTTTTTGTCGAGAATTTTATTACGTTCTGGTTGACCCCGACAAAAAAAAAGGGATGCATTGGGTCCTTCTTGTTTTTTTCACTTATATTTCGAAAACGATGCATCGTACAGAAAAATGTGACCTATCCCAAATTAAACCTGGTAATATTTCCTTTAAGTATGTTAATGTTAATTTTTTTGTTATCTGTCATAGTATTCAAGATATTTGCTACAAAATCCTGAGGTACGGGGATATAAAATCCCCAATCGGTCGTCATTTTGAAACGAAAATACAGATTTTATTGTCGAGTCGCGAGGATTATCCTGGGGTGATCTGATCTGTGACTTCGGTGCCAAGTCTCAAGAATATGGATTCAATAGCCTCGGACAAAAACCGCAGATGGCGAATGGCAGACAGGGAATGTACCGATTTTTTTTGTATTTGATATTTGGATTCTATATATCTTGCAATGTAAAACATCAAATTTGCAGGGGGATTAAATTTGTATTTATTCTTACTTGATTACACAAGTTTCTTTATTGAAAATAATGAACCAAAAAATTGGTGGATCTTTACTGCAACAGTGCTATATACATAAACTAAAAATATACACAAACAAACCCCATTTTGTGGTAATTGGTTATTTGGACCAATAAAATGAAATAAATATGTAATGAATATGCATTTCCATTGACAACTTGGATTTGCAATTTTTCACAATTGCAATATTTTCCTTACTATATATTTCATAGATTGGTAAATGAAATTAAATATTTTAAAAAAGTTGAAATTATTAATTATTATTATATATATATATATATATATATATATATATATATATATATATATATATATATATATATATATATATATATATATATATATATATTTTTGTTGGTATGAGCCTGTATTTTTAATAGGGCATAAACTTGTTTGTTTCAGCTTAAGAGCATTGCCAAGACATAAGCCTTTTGCATTTTATTTATTTATTTTTACCTTTTCTAGTACTAATTAGGGATTGATAAATTATTTGCCACTTCTATAAATTTGTTTTACTGAAAACTAGTTTCGAATGTTATACATTCATCCTCAGTTCTAAGAACACACAAAAAATTCAAAAATAAGCAATTCAAAATATAGTTGGTATTATTATAAATATTAAATTAGATTAATATAAATCAGTATTATAAAACATTTATGAATTAAGAATTTTATTAAGACAAGAAATCAAATACATGTTGGTACTCAGCAAGGTTTAAATGGATTATATCAAACAGAAAAGTTTGTACTGGTTTCTTCTCGCATTGTACTAACAATGAACGAGAGGTAGGCAGGATGTTTTTAGGTAAACAGTTTAAGGCTTAGGGTTTTTTCAGTAATGCCGGTGAGTAATTGTTTTTTCTGTTATAGATGGGAATAAATTTAGGATTGGACTATTGGAGATATTTATTTGGTCATTTAAGCAAAAATCTGGATTGGATTTGAAGGGTTTTATTATTTCAAGTGCTTCATATATATTTAATTTGAGACTGTTTTCAACGTGATGTATTAATTCAACTCCTGAGTCTTTGATGAATTTATGATTATTTTCATTTAAATGAATGGCAAATTTAAAATTGTCTGTCTTATTATTATATGCATGTATATGTTCCTTTAATCTCTGATTTAGCGATCTTCCAGTTTTTCCTGTGTATTTGGCTTCACAATCATTACAATTTAGTTCGTATACTCCGCTTTTTTGGAAAGGGTCTATTTGGTCTTTAGGAGAAGAGAAATATGAGGATAGGGTTTTTTCCTATTTTAAATGCAGGGTTTAATCCTAGTTTTTTCAATTCATTTCCGACTTTGGTGGATATAGGCTGTAATATGGAATCAAAACATAATGTTACGGGATTGGCCTATCTTCGGGGATTGTTGAATAGATATCATTAATTGTCTTTTTTTGTATTTGCTTTTTTAAAATATGATTGATAATGGTTTTATTATACCCGTTATTTTTTGCTATGGAATTTATTATTTCAATTTCTTTATTATAGTTCTTTTTATTTAGTGGTATGTTCAAAAGACGGTAAATCATGCTATTGAAGGCAGCGAGTTTATGCGCTATCGGTCTCCTAGCACCATTGTTTTTAACGACATCCGTATAGGTGGCTTTCCGGTGAATTCCAAATTCATGATGTTTGTTTTTTATTGAGATTTCTAAATCTAAAAAGTGTATGGTTTTGTTTTTTTCCAGTTCTACCGTGAATTTAATTGAGGGATGAATTTCGTTTATTTCCTTTAAAAAATTATTTATTTGTCTTGTCGTACCAGACCATAGGCATATAATGTCATCTACATACCGATACCAGTATATGATATGTTGAGCTAGTTGAGAATTATTTGGGTCAAGAATTTTTTGTTCTAATTTGTCCATAAATAAATCTGCCAGAGAGGGTGAGAGAGGGGAGCCCACCGGTAAGCCTTCTTCCTGTTGGAAGAATTTTCCATCACATTGAAAATAATTATGTTTTATACAAATAGACATCAAATTGTAAAGATCTAGTTTTTCTAGTGGTGCTAGATTCGATCGGAAGATTAACTGTTCTAAAATTTCTATTGTTTCTAGTGGTGGGATACTTGTGAAAAGATTTGTGACGTCAAATGATATTAATTTCGCGTTATCCGGAATTACTATGTTCTTAATTTTGTTGACTAACGCTATAGAGTTTTTTACCGTGTGTTTTGGGGAAAATGAGATTCTGGTTTTGAACAAATTGTTCGAGTAATGGGCAAGTTTATAGATCGGGTTATTGATGTAAGCAACAACTGGTCTTGTGGGGATTTCCGGTTTGTGCATTTTTGGTAGGCCATATAGTCGAGGAGGTAGCAGATTCATCTCAATGAGAGTGTATTTTTTATATAACAGGCCAACTATATGTCCTACCAAAAATACACAAACCGGAATAATTTAGAAAATAACTATCCTTAAGACACGAGTTCTCATTCAGGAAAAAATGGGCATTTAGTTGCTTTTAGATATCAATACTGGATATTTTAGGATCAATATAGCATTTTATCTTTAAACAAATGAATGAACACTAACTTTCATGGTACCATAAACTTAATTTCAATATTGATTATGGAGAATTAAATACCTTCTACATCTCTTCTAATAACTAATTGTAGGCCTGTGATAAACACTTTTGTGACAGCCAATAGAAATTCTTAAGCTTTGTCTAAACACTGCTTATTTATTTATTTTTTTTCTAGATTCCAGATTAACTGACCATTTTAATATGCTAATAAATAAAGCTGTAAGGGCATTGCAAAAATCATTTCCTCTCTTTTCCAACATTTTTTGGCCAGGATCATGCTAACTCCCATGGAGTAATAGGTTTATGGGGTGGAGAAGAAATTAAAAATGATAATGGCCAGAGATTGATAGAGTTCTGCATAGAGAATGATATGCTTATTGGGAATTCCCACTTTAAACATAAGTTAATACATAAAATTACTTTTGAAGCGGAAGGGAGGGAAGCCAAAAGCGTAATAGATTACATTATCTATGACAGAGGGATGCGCAGATATTTCACGGATGTAAAAGCCATTACAGGAGCAGAGCCTGGTTGTTGCTGATACCAAAATTACTAAGCCGCGGAAGAAACACTGCAAAACATATGAATGAATTGCGGCCGAAAAGTTCAGAGATCCAGAAGTGATTAAAAGATATAGAGAGGTGCTGCTGACTAACTTACAAGAAGTCAATTATGACATGGTTCTCGATGATTTATGGCTTCAGATCAAAAGAATCATTCTTTCTTGTGCAACAGAGGCATGTGGTATTAAGAAAATTAAGCCTCAGACCAAAAGTACTAGATGGTGGAATGATGAAGTGCAAAAAGCGACAAAAGATAAGAAAGTAGCATGGAGTCTATATAGGCAGAATAAATCCCAAGCTTGTTGGGATGAATACGTCAGACAGAGAAACATTGCCAAGCAAGTTGTCAGAGAAGCCAAGGTAAGATCTTGTGAGGAATTTGGAAAGGAGATCCAAACTAACTTCGAAGAAAATCAAAGGAAATTCTGGAGCACTCTAAATGGACTAAGAGGAAAGAAAGGAAAACAGGTTCGAAGTGTCCAAGATAATAACGGTAATTTTGTGTCTCAAGAAAATGAAATTCTTAAGGTATGGCATAGGCATTATCAGGATACATTTTCCCTCCAGGAATACAGACAATATCCTTAACATTACGGCCGTAGAAGACCTAGAATCTGCGAGAACCAGGTGGAGAACAGTGATGATGTCATAGAAGAAGATGAGGTTATTTTGGCCATGGATAAAATAAAACTGGGCAAAGCAGCAGGAAGAGATAGTATCATGCCAGAATTCATAAAATATGGTGGAGAAGAAATGGTCAAGTGTTTACAGAGCCTCTTTCAAAAGATTTGGTCGGGAAAGATAATACCACATGACTGGGAAAATAATATTATAATTCCCATTTTTAAGAAAGGCAACCAGACAAAGTGTGAGAATTATAGACCAATATGCCTATCCTCTGTAGTATATAAATTATATACAAGAATATTGGAACAGAGGCTCAGGAGATTGGTGGAACATGGTGTGGAAGAGGAGCAGGCTGGCTTTAGACCAGGGAGACAAACCCAAGACCATATTTTCTCATTACGAATGGTTATTTAGAAAGCGTGGGATAGAGGAAGAAAGTTATTTTTGGCGTTCCTGGATTTGAAGGCTGCATTCGATTCGATTCCCCCCAAGAGATTTGGAATGCTCTACAGGAAAAACAGGTGCCACCCACTCTCATCAGTGTGATCAAATCGGTATACCAGGATCCCAAGGGAATTATACGGCTTAACGGAACTGAATCAGAGCCATTTAGGTTTTATAAAGGCGTCAAGCAAGGGGACAGCCTAAGCCCACTTCTTTTCATAATATGCATGGATGAAGTATGGAAAGTGTGCAAGCGAAGGACACCAAGGGCAACAGTGGGATACTGGAATTTAATTCCTGTACAAGCACAAACTCTCCTGTATGCGGATGATGTGGTCCTGATTGCTGACACCCAGGAAAGGCTTCAGGTGGCTGTTGATGAATGGTCGGAAGAGCTCCAGAGGAAAGGAATGGAAATAAGTCCTATTAAAAGTAAGGTGATGGTTATCGGCCGAGACGGGGAAGACCCAATTCATATTTCATGCAATAATGAGCCGCTAGAGAAGGTAGATAATTTCCAGTACCTGGGCACGATTTTCAGCAGAGATGGGAGAATAGACCAAGAGGTTCTACATAGAGTCAAGAAGGCAAATGGTGTGTTCTACTCCATCTGCACTACAATATTAGGGAAACAGGAGATAAAGAAAGAAACCAAAATAGCTTTATTTAAAACAGTGTTTCTGCCTGTCCTTCTATATGGTGCGGAGAGCTGGACTGTTCATGATAAACATGCGAGCAAAGTAACGGCCATAGAAATGAGGTACCTTAGGAGAGTACTTGGCAAAACGAGAAGAGACTGCTGGAGAAATGAAAGAATAAGAGAGGAACTGAATGTAAGACCAGTAAAAGAAATTATTGAAGAACGCCAACTGAAATGGCTTGATCATGTTTACAGGATGGGCGATAACCAAAAGGCTAAATGGGTCTTAGAAGCAAAACCAGAGGGAAGGCGACCTAGAGGCAGACCCAGGATGATGTCAGGTGGACACTGATAGATCTTATTCATTATACTCTAATGCATATTTTAATTAGAGTATAATAATTCTATTCATAATATTCTAATAGTATCTCAACTTTTATATATCAATTTATAATCAATTTTCTAGCATATAAAAGGTATTCTCTAATATACTAAAGTTGATCTATCTTATAATAACCCAAAAGGCTTAATCACATTTTGCTGTAAATTACTTTATTATATATGCACATATTTTTTCTTTTTTAGATGAATTTTTCCCTAGTGTATTACTTTTTTTTAGTTATATGAGAAATCTTTGACTATTGTAATCCTGATATAGAGAGTATAAAAACTTGGGCTTGAAATCTGATGAATGTATAGTCAAATGAAAAAAAATAAAGATAAATCTTGCAATATTTTTACTTACCCTTGGATTTAAAAATATATTTTGATATTTATTCATTTGCTTAGTGAAAAAAAATGTCATAACTCCATTGATATAAAAATTAATTTTTCGAATCTGAGAAATTGAATTACAAGGATAATAATTTTATAATTTCCCCAAGTTGGTATAAAGAAAGTCTAAAAATAACAAAAAAGATTATCTTGGAAATCATCTATTTAGTTGGTGCACATGAGTTCAAGTCCAATTCAAAATATTGACTATAAACAAAAAACAATAATAATGATTAATATTACTCTACCTTGTAAGTCCCCGAAAAAATTATAGGCCACCACTATTTTGTATGATTATCGTTAATTTTAGTAATATTATAGGTTATTATAACATTGCATATAACAAACAAAAAACAACATTTTCATGAAACAAACTTATTTTTGAATGAAATAAAAAACAAAAATGAAAATCCAGTGCAACAAAACTTTAGGTCAGTCTATCTGTATTTACCAATTACCTCAGCAGTTTGTTGATTTTGTAGGAATTCAGTAGTGTGTTGATCCACCCTTGTTGTGTAAGACATCCACCTATCGCTTTGGAAGAGATTTGGTCCACTTTTCTAGAATGCAAGTTTTGAGTTCCTCTATGGAGTTTAACTGTTTATGTTGTGCATAAACTGATCAAGAATGTTCTCCCAGACAGTTCTCAACATTGTGTGTACAGGTGCAATGTGTTGCAGAAAGATGAACCTCCCTCTTGTCAACTCTTTTCCTCTTTGAACAATCCGTTGTTGAATAATCTTTCTATATTTTTTTGCCGAACAGAATGTTTATTTAGTCTTTCCATTGTAGCCTATCCCAGCTGAAACCATGACACTCCCTCTGCCCGTTTAATGTTTGCTTTCTGTTTGTATTCTGTAAATCATGAAAATAATATCAATATCCGTCAGGACCGTCCAGTTTAAAACATTTTTCATCGCTAAAAATAACTATTTTCCACCTATTTCTCCATGAGATTTATTCAGTTACAAATTGCTTCCTATTGGCCTTATGGGCTTTTGAAAGGCCGGGTTTTGTCCTCAGTTTTACCTGCTTATGAAGTTTTTCAAAATACGTTTGACATTTCTAATTTTTGTTTGTTCACCGGCTTGTTCACAAATCTCCTGGCTGAAGAGTTGTATGCTTGGCGTAGAATGGCTTTCCATTCTTATTCATTTGTAGCCGTTGGCCTGCCTACCTGTGGAATTCTTTATATAATCATCATCAAAAAAATTTCTTATATCGTGTCTACTTCTAATTAAAGATTGAGCCTTTTTCGATGCTCAATTTTTTATGTGTAATGCTTTTATAAGGTCCCTCTTACATTATACAGCAAAACTGAATTCTATAGTATAAATATAGTTGAAAAAAAACAAAGATTGTAATATGTTTACTAAACTAGAAAATTTATTGACGTCCGCAATTTTTTTCTTATTTAACTTTTATTGATTTAAATTCCTCAATGATGTGAAAAAACATAACAAATATTTTAAATGATCGAAATTTTTAGAAATGGAAGGTAGGGGAGGAGGGAGGAGTTGACGCTTCCAGAAAGCGTTAAAATTTAGACCAGCTCTAGTATCAGGAGGACGGGAGCGCGAAGGAGGTGATGCTCACCGTTCAAAGTCAATTGCTATCAAAATAATAGAAGTGTACTCCATGAATGTGTTAATATTATATTTTCACACTTTTCTTCTACACATTCTCGGTATATATAAGAATATATAATTTTTCTATGGAATAATAATACGCCAGATAAAACTATGTTTTCGAATTTTCAAAGAAAAAATTCTCCCAACTAGGTTTTTTGTTTATATATGTATATGAGTTAATTATTTAATTTTTTAATATTTAATACGACTAGATTTTTAAAACATTTTTATTAAATTTCAATATTATTTCAAACATTAATCTTTGCCATTATCCACCCTGTATAGTATTCAGATGGTATTTTCGTGTGTGAGAGGCATTAAAACACACGTTTTTTACTGGGTTTTTTTTTTTCGAGAAGTTAATTTTCAATTTAAAAAACTTGTAACGTGCTGAGTTAAGCCCTCAATCCTATCAATAGATTTCATATCATCCTGAAAATTAAAGTTTGTATATTGGAGAGCTGTTCCAAATACAATTAAAAGTAATTAAGTAATAAATAATTATTTGATGTCCGCATGATGGTATAGATCAATCTAATTAGGGATTGATAAATTATTTGCCACTTCTATAATTTTGCTTTTATTGAAAACTAGTTTCGAATGTAATACATACATCTTAAGTTCTAAATACACACAAAAATTCAAAAATAGGTGATTCAAAATACAGTTTGGTATTATTATACGTATTAAATTAAATGTAATATAAGTTAGTATTATAAAATATTTATGAATTATGAATTTAATTAAGACAAGAAATCAAATACATGTTGGCACTCACCAAGATTTAAGTAGATTATAACAAACAGAAAAGTTTGTGTTGGTTTGTTCTCGTACTGAACTAGCAATAAAAGAAAGGTGGGGTGTTTATAGGTAAACGGTGTAGGGGTCGGGATTTTTCCAGTAATCTTCTGGAAGATCACTAAATCAGAGATTAAAGGAACATATACATGCATATAATAATAAGACAGAGAAATCTTACTTTGCAATTCATTTAAATGAAAAAAAAAACAAATTCACCAAAGACTCAGGAGTTAAATTAATACATCACGTTGAAAACACACTCAAATTAAATATATATGAAGCACTTGAAATAATAAAATCCTTCAAATCCAATCCAGATTTTTGCTTAAATGACCAAATAAATATCTCCATTATTCCGATCTTAAAATTATTCTTATCTATAACAGAAAAACTATTACACACCGGAATAACTGAAAAAACTCCGACTTCTAAACCGTTTACCTATTGACACCCCACCTTTCTTCCATCGCTAGTTCAGTACGAGAACAAACCAACACAAACTTTTCTGTTTGTTATAATCTACTTAAATCTTGGTGAGTGCCAACATGTATTTGATTTTTTGTCTTTATTAAATTCATAATTGATAAATGTTTTATAATACTAATTTATATTATATTTAATTTAATATGTATTATAATAATACCAAACTGTATTTTGAATACTATACAAGTAGTTTAAATTTCTGAAAAAAATTATTTCTTTATTTTTTTGGGTGGGGGGGGGCGAGTAGGGAGGATTTTATCTTGGTGATCGTTCTTCAGGTTTTCGAAGTTTCTAATACGGAATTTTATAGCGAAATTTTGTTCGGCCACGCAGGGATTTTCTACTTAATTATTAGTTTGTTAAAAACTTCGGTATAATTATCATTGGTTAGGTTATTAAGGGTGCTATTTCCGAATTTACTCTCGGATATACGACCGCGCATGCGTATTTTGCTTTTCCGTTATTGTTGAAGTTTTTTATGATATAGGGATAGTTTATTAGGTTTTCAAGAGTACTGATTTCATTTTTGAGTTTGATTTTTTATCGCGCATGCGCATTTCGCTTTTCCGTTACTGTTGAAGTTTTCGTAGTTGTAGGGATCGTTTACTAGGTTTTCGAGAGTTCTGATTTCATTTTTTGAATTTGATTTTTTGTAGCGCATGCGCATTTCGCTTTTCCGTTACTATTGAAGTTTTCTTCGGTATAGGGATCTTTTATTATGATTTCGAGGGTTCTGATTTCATTTTTTGAATTAGATTTTATATCGCAA
Organism: Rhaphigaster nebulosa; assembly: GCA_948150685.1. Lineage (NCBI taxonomy): Eukaryota > Metazoa > Arthropoda > Insecta > Hemiptera > Pentatomidae > Rhaphigaster > Rhaphigaster nebulosa. The sequence goes on from OX411307.1 coordinate 136,224,494, forward strand.
TACGCATTTAGATTTCCCGTTACTGTAAAAGTTTTCTTCTATATAGGGGTCGTTTATTAGGTTTTTAAAGATTCTGATTTCATTTTTTGAAAACATTTTAGCTGTTTTTTAGTTTCTTTTCCTTCAACGTAAGTAGCACAATCGTGCCCATAACAAAAACTGATTTATGAAGTTCCATTTTCTCAACTCATATTTGACTCTTTAGAAATGTATTTATTTATTTAATAATTATATATACAAATTTAATTACTAGTAATTATCAGTGGCAGTATGGAGTAATCCAATGCCACTTAAAAAAAATATAAAAACTAGAAAAAAAAAAGTAATTATCATATGTAAAGTAATTTATTTAATAATGAAAAACTGAATCAAAACCCTCGAAACCCTATTTAACGACGTCTTAGTATTTAGTCGTAATTATTACTATTTACAATCAAAACAATGGATTAGCTAAAATGTCAGTATTTGCATGCGACAAAAATGTAGGCCACGTTCAGTTTTCATCTTAATCTCGTTTAAAACATACCGTGAATTATGTTTTAAAACATTTAATTCATTCTGTGAATACTAATTTGCTATTTGATTATGTAATTAAATTCAATTAAACAATGCCAAAGTGAAGTGTTTTATGGAGAGTGAAAGGGACGTTAAATGCTTTAATTTCTTGAAAATTAAAAACTTGAAAAATCCAACAACTAAGAGGTAAAGCTAAATTTGTTGGGCCTCTGCTTATTCAGATACACCAAATATTAATGTAACTTCCATGAAGTTTAATATCATGTATGATCATAAGTAGCGTAACCCTGGATAGTTCTTATAGAAATCGGACGTAAAGAGCCTTAAATCGCGCTTTTATCAATTTTTGGGAATTAATCCTAATTTTCAGCGGGTTATAGCGGCTTAAAGATTGGTAGTAGAGAAATATTTTATGGACATAAAGTGTATAACATTATTTCTAGATGGAAAACCAAGGTTTCGGGCAAAATATCTGTCAGAAAACCTCAGGTTCCAGTTCAGAGACCCAAAAAACTAGAACGTACCAACATTTTTTTCTACAACAAACCTTTTCCCTATTCTGTCCTAGTTTGTCTGGACCACAACTTTATAATTTTAGTTTTAGTGTACTTTTTTATATTTCTTCTTCAACCTACCCCCCTCCCCCAAGGTCACCCCTAGGAGAAGGTAGTGGAAAGTGACGAAAACCGCATATACTTCAGTGATTGTTGAAAATAATAATTTATAATTTTATATCATTTAATGGAAGCTAAATGTTTCCATGGAAACTAAATGATATTTCCTTGGAAACTAAATGAAACTTATGTGATACGCGTACCAGATTTTTTTTTTGTTTTGAGTCAGATATTAATTTGTTTCTTTTAAACATTTTATTTCTTACATTAGTTTTAAGTCAGATATTAAATTATGTTTCATTTTTACATTTTATTTCCTATATTAATTTTAAGTCAATTGGATTATTGCCCATCTCTAATTATTAGTTTCCGAAATTATTCGTTATAGGTATCTTATCACAAAGAGAATTAGATTAACTTCAGGCTTCTGTGCTGGACAATTTATTACCGAAGTAATTAATTAAATAAGAATAAAATAAACTAAGCTAAAGTAACAAAGTAAACTACCGAAGTATACACATTTTCATATTTTTTTTTTAATTTATACAAATTATCTAGAAAAATATATATTATAAAATATTCAAGTGTAATACAATATGTTATAATTACTGGACGGTGAAAAATGGTTACTTATCTTTTAGTCCAACCAACGAATTACCTTAAATTTGATAAATAGACAAATAACCTTTAAATTGTGATAGACAACTTAAAAATTTCCCTTATTAAAAATTTGGTTAGTTAAAAGTTTATATTCAAATGCACATAAATGGAGTACTAAGTACCATGTCCTAAGTGTTAAGTCTTTATGTGCGTGAATAAATATAAAAATTATGAACTTGAAGAAAATATAAAGAATTTTTCCGAAAAAAAAATGGTTAACAGCTATAAGAACGATAAACTTTATAAGGAAATAAAAAAGTCGCTGTATTCTAACTTTACTTTTACGGAAAAATATAAAATGTGCTGAGTGAGGGTTTCATTCAGCACATTATATTCTTTTAAATTGAAAAATTAACTTAAAAAACAAACACGTCCGTAAGAAATAAGTGTTTTAATGCCCCTCAAACACGAAAATACTATCTCAACGCTACTTTATGCTGGACCATTATTATTATCGAAAACGTTAATATATTCAATATTAGACTTTTATATGTATATTTATATATAAACAATAAACTTTAGTTGTGAAAAATTTATTTAAAGTTTCGAAAACATAATTTTATCTGTTGTTTCAATATTCCATTAAAAAAAATTATCTTAAAAAGTAGATAAATGTATTTAATTATATTTTGTACTTCTTTTATTTACTTAATTCATTTTTATCCACATTTCAGACTTAGTTTCCCATTTTCTAACCATCTTCTCTAAACAAAAACTTCTTCTGCATATTGATTGCTCTTCTTATCATCACGGATTTTGCTCCAATTATACTTCTATTTAGCATTTCCTTATATTATGCTTAAACTAAATTGTACATTTGTCCAATATCTTATTATCATCATTAACAGCTTATAAAAAGAAATAGATCAAAATGGGTAACTAAGTTTGAAACTGACACGGTAGTTGTGGAATTATTGAATCAGTTTCGAACTTAGTTGCCCATCTTAATCTATTTCTTAATTACCTCTTAAGAGTTAAGCATGAAACCATATCAATAGAATGTATGCAAAAAGCCTTGAGTATTATTTAGGCATTGTGTCAAGAACAGGAACAAAATATTAATCCAAGCAAAACCACTACAGTACTTGTAAGCAAATAAGATCTTGCCTCAGACAAAATCATATGGGCAATAAACAGCTTTTAAGACTACAAAGCATCTTGGGGAGATGGAATAATCCCTGCACATCTACTATATGGAAAAGAAAAACTAGTACAAGCCCTAAGGAAATTATTCAGGGCAAGCTAAACAGTTGGATATATCCCAAAAATAAGAGAGGCCAATGTGGTATTAATTCCAAAAAAAAACTCACTTGGAATGTGCATTTAAATAGAATCCTAGAAAAAATAAATATTTCACTATGGATCCGCAAGAGTTTATTTGGAAAAATGTGGAATTAAATCAAAAATGCTAGAATGATTTTTGATAGCCAAGGAGATAATGCATGACAATACTCCCTTGCACATTTGGATACAATGGAGGCTTTAACTAGTGCACTCAGACTATGGTGTTCTGATGGATCAATTACAGAAGGGAAGTCAGGGGCAGGAGTGTTTCATACCCATCATACCCAACTGTCTTCTAAAGTTAAATACAGGCAATAGAAATAGCTGCTCTAAAAAATTTAAAGATAACCAGAAGGAAAAATAAAATATATAATTTCAGAGAGCCAGGTGGCATTGAAGACTTTAAATTCCTAAACAATAGCATCATACCTAGTCTGCAATTGCTTTGAATTCCTAAAGCAGCTAGCTAGAGGGAATAAACTAATGAAGACACTAAGACATTGAAGGCTAAAAGATGATAGTGGTATCTTAGGTAGGGCTCTGATATGATGTTAATTAGCCCAGAGCCATACTGCAACATATCAAATAGTATACCCAATAAAGAAATTGAATCCTAGAAAATGAAGAAGGGTATACTAGGTTTCAAAATCTGGAATTAAATAATTTATGCTTTTTATCAATATATCAAAGGAAAAAGCTTAATTTTACCTGAACCTGACAATGATCGAGTTTAGAACAGTAGCAGGTCTCCTCACGGGCCACCGTCCATCAAAATATCTCAATGACTTACTTACATGTAAATTATTAGCAAATTCTAATCCAATTTATTTCAAGGAGTGTTCAAAGCAATTTTGGTATGGAAGGTAATGAAGGAAGCTCATGAAATGTTTATATCACTTTTACAGAGGGTAAACTAAAATAAAAACACTGTAAATTATTACACATTGGTTTATTATTTCCAAATAGTTATACTTCAGAAACATATGGTGTGTCCATACACACGACTATGGTTAAAAGTCCAAACAATTATTATTATCTTTATCTTTAATCTTATTAAAGATATTAGATTATTTTTCAAATGAGCATCTGGAATGTTTTGGGAGATATAACTTTTTGGAGTTATCAAATAACTAACCAAAGGTGAACTGGTTCCTATAGGAATATGTACAGAATACTTTATAAAACTTATCTACCAACTTCAGATAATAAATTAATCACAGAATAATGGCTGGTAATAGAGTCCACTATGCAAAGCTGAAACTTCTCAAGTCCTAACTGTTGTCTAAAGCAACAAAATTAAAATTATGGACCTATCCAGCGAAAACTTAGTGTTCGTCCAAAGACAGTAAACTGAGAGTTTTCGAAAATAATCGTATCAAAGCAAGCACGCGAAGATGTTTAGGATATGTATCAGAATGGAGGATGAAATGGTACAGAGGAAAATGTTGGAGGTGCACATCAGTAGGAAAACAAGAAGGGGTAGACCAAGAAGCTGGTGAAAGTGGAGGATGTATCCGAATGAAGGATGAAGTGGAGAGAGATGTAAGGAAGCTGGGAGACCTCAATTGAAAACTCAGGAGACCAAGGATTATGCACATCTGTAGTGTTGGAAATAAATCAAATTTAACTTGTTTGTGAAGATCATAAGATCGAGATAGCATTGTATCCCCCTCCATCTTCTTGTACTCTGTTCTTTGTTCTGTTGTATGTAATGCCCACCTGTAATGATGCTAGATGCTCTGTTTATCATTATAAATGAATAAACTTGTTTATGCCAAACTTGGCTTTGATATTTCATTATCATTCGAAGATTTATGGGAAGTTGTTATGGGAACAGAAGAGGACAGAAAAAAGGACTTCAAGGCAAAATCAAAAATTGGTCTCTTGATAGATGCGTCATTGTTCCCCATGGTACAACCATGCAAATCAGCCAAGGAAGTTTGGGATAAACTAAAAGGAACCTATGAAGATAAAGGGCTCACTAGGAGATTATCTTTGCTCAGGCAATTATTCAAGATCCAATTGGTGAATTTCAGTTGTATGGAAGAGTATATAAATGAAATTCTCTCGATATCCCAAAAACTAGCTGCAATAGATGTTGTTTTAGATGATGAATTCATAGGAGTACTGATGCTCAACGGTCTCACAGAGGATTATGAACCTATGATTATGGGTTTAGAAAGTACAGGTGCCAAAACAACATCTGACCTTATTAGATCAATGTTAATACAGAAAGTGTCGAAAAATACCTCTGGTGAAGAATCTGCACTAACATCAAACAACAAGAATAAAGTAAGTACTATTACCTGTTTCAATTGCAATAAAAAAGGACATAAGGCAAATGAATGCATAGAAAAGGTAGTTGGCAGAAATTGTAACAAAAGAGGTCATAAAAGTAATGAGTGTATAAATAAGAAAAAATGGAATAAAAACGAACATAATAGAAACACTACATTGTTTGCTGCCTTATCCACTGCTCCAGGTGACACTAAAGACTGGATTATAGATTCTGGAGCTACATCCCATATGTCCAGGAATAAATTATGGCTAAAGGACATCAAGGAAAGCAGCCAAGAAATCTCTGTTGCTAATAATGATAAATTAACATCAAAAGGCGTGGGAAATATTGAATTAAGCAGTGAGGTGACCATTTCAAATGTTCTTTATGTGCCGAATTTATCTGCTAATTTAATGTCAGTCAGCAAGATTGCTGAAAAGGGCTTCAAAGTATTGTTTGATGCTGAAAAGTGTATAGTCTGTCAGGATTGTGAGGTGAAAGGTGACATCTTAGTCACTGGAAGCAATGTTGATGGTATTTACAAACTAAATCAAAATGATGAGAAGGTAAACTTAGCAGATAAAACTAAACATACTGAAAAATTACCCAGAGGGTTATGGCATCGGAGATTAGGCCACCTTAATAGAAAATATATGTCAATTTTGCAGAAGAAATTATCAGTAGGTATAAGCTTTAGTGACAACAAAGATAGTGATTGTATCGCGTGTATTAAGGGAAAACAATGTAGAGAACCATTTGGAAAATTTAAGGGTATCAGCTCTACAAGAAAACTTCAACTTATTCATTCAGATATTTTTGGACCCACATCTGTTCCTAGTTGGGGTGGGCATCGCTATCTTATTGCGTTCACTGATGATTTTACAAGAAAAACATTTTGTTATCTAATGAAAAACAAATATGAAGCCTTTGATAAATTCAAAGAGTTCAAGCAATTAGTTGAAAATCAAGTAAGTGAAAAAATTAAGATATTTAGAAGTGACAATGGAGGGGGATATATAAATTTTAGATTCAATAAATTTCTAAAAGAAAATGGAATTATTCACCAACGATCAACACCACATACCCCAAGTCAAAATGGAACTTCTGATAGAATCAACAGGTCCATTATTGAGAGAGCAAGAACCATGTTGGAGGATTCCAGTTTAGATAGTAAATATTGGGGCGAAGCTGTTAATACTGCTGTGCATCTGAAGAATAGAAGCCCTTCAAAAGCTCTTCAAGGAATGACTCCAGAAGAAGCTTGGACAGGTAGAAAAGTAAATCTGAGATATTTAAAAGTCTTTGGATGTAAAGCCATGAGATTAATCACTAGTGCAAATAGGGGTAAACTAGATGCAAAAAGCGAAGAATGCATCTTTGTTGGTTACAGTGACCAATCTAAGGCTTACAGACTTATCAACCCGAAGAACCCAAGACTTGTTATTATTTCAAGGGATGTCAAATTTCTTGAAAGCATTAGAGGTATAAATAATAAACCCTTTGGTACATTATCAAATGAAGACTCGTCTAAAGAAGAGACTTCTGAAATTCCTACAATAATAATTGGAAATTCGATCCTGGAGGAGGATGATGAAGAGGTTGTTGAAGCACAACTTGAAAATCAAAATAACTTAGAATTAGTGCATGAATCAGATGATGAACCGTTTTTTGGATTTGAGGCTCCTGAGAGTGATGAAGATACTCCAGTACTCAGAAGATCGCAACGAAGAAAGATCCCAAAAAAACCAGATCATGAGCTGTACTTGGCTCAATCAAATAATAACATTGCTGTCAGCTATGTTCCCAGTGAAGATATGACAGCGGACTTCCTTACAAAACCCTTAAATAAACTGCAACATGAAAAATGTGTAAAGTTAATTGGATTGGTGAATTGTAAATAAATGTTGCCTGTGATAAATTTGATTTATGGGAGAGTGTTGGAAATACATCAAATTTAACTTGTTTGTAAAGATCATAAGATCGAGATGGCATTGTATCCCCCTCCATCTTCTTGTACTCTGTTCTTTGTTCTGTTGTATGTAATGGCCGCCTGTAATGATGCTAGATGCTCTGTTTATCATTATAAATGAATAAACTTGTTTATGCCAAACTTGGCTTTGATATTTCATTATATTTATAACCCCAACATGTAGCACAGGCAGTTAGTCTAAAAAAGTTCAATATGCTATGTCTCAGCTAGTACTGGTCCAATTTCAATAATTTTTTTTGTCGAGAATTTTATTACCTTCTGGTTGACCTCGACAAAAAAAAGGGGATGCATTTGGTCCTTCTTGTTTTTTTCACTTATATTTCGAAAACGATGCGTCGTACATAAAAATGTGACCTATCCAAAATTAAACCTAGTGATATTTCCTTTAAGTATGTTAATGATCATTTTTTTGTTATTTGTTATAGTATTCAAGATATTTGCTACAAAACTCCTGAGTTACAGGTATATAAAATCACCAAGCGGTCGTCATTTTGAAACGAAAAGACGGATTGTAATGTCGAGTTGCGAGGATTATTCTGGGGTGATGTGATCTGTGACTTCGGTGCCAAGTCTCAAGAATATGGATTCAATAGCCTCGGACAAAAACCGCAGATGGTGAATGGCAGACAGGGGATGTACCGATTTTTTTTTTATTTGATATTTGGATTCTATATATCTTGAAATGTAAAACATCAAATTTGAAGGTGGGGGGGGAGGGGTTAAATTTGTATTTATTCTTACTTGATTACAAAGGTTCATTATTGAAAATAACAAACCAAAAAATTGGTGGATCTTTACTGCAACAGTGCTATATATATAAATTATACTAGAAACAATCATATTTTACTTAAGAAGATCTAATACAAACACCATTTTAGAAACTATTGAGTTTAATAGATTTTGATTGAGAAATTTATTGAATTAATTATTATGAGAAAGTATCAAATACAGTACCAAAAAGTAAATAAAAAATCAAAGTATGGTCTGCAAGGTGGAACCTATGAAATATATAAAATATAGAATATGCTGGTGCTCTGGAAAATACAATAAAATTATTTATTTCATCCTTGCTGAATAATAATTTTTTATGAAAAATATACACAAACAAACCACATTTTGTGAGAATTGGTTATATGGACAAATATAATGAAATAAAATATGTAATGAAATATGTATTTCTATTGACAACTTGGATTTAGGTCAGTCTATCTGTATTTACCAATTACCTCAGTAGTTTGTTGATTTTGTAGGAATTCAGTAGTGTGTTGATCCACCCTTGTTGTGTAAGACATCCACCTATCGCTTTGGAAGAGATTTGGTCCACTTTTCTACAATGCAAGTTTTGAGTTCCTCTATGGAGTTTAACTGTTTACGTTGTGCATAAACTGTTCAAGAAAGTTCTCCCAGACAGTACTCAACATTGTGTGTACAGGTGCATTGTGTTGCAGAAAGATAAACCTCCCTTTTGTCAACTCTTCTCCTCTTTGAACAATCCGTTGTTGAATAATCTTTCTATATTTTTTTGCCGAACAGAATGTTTATTAAGTCTTTCCATTGTACCCTATCCCAGCTCAAACCATGACACTCCCTCTGCCCGTTTAATGTTTGCTTTCTGTTTGTATTCTGTAAATCATGAAAATAATATTAATATCCGTGAGGACCGTCCAGTTTAAAACGTTTTTCATTACTAAAAATAACTATTTTCCACCTATTTCTCTATGAGATTTATTCAGTTACCAATTGCTTCCTATTGGCCTTATGGAATTTAGAAAGGGTTTTGTCCTCAGTTTTACCTGCTTATGAAGTTTTTCAAAATACGTTTGACATTTCTAATTTTTGTTTGTTCACCGGCTTGCTCACAAATCTCCTGGCTGAAGAGTTGTATGCTTGGCGTAGAATGGCTTCCCATTCTTATTCATTTGTAGCCGTTGGCCTGCCTACCTGTGGAATTCTTTATATAATCATCGTCAACAAAATTTCTTATATCGTGTCTACTTCTAATTAAAGATTGAGCCATTTTTGATGCTCAATTTTTTTTGTGTAATGCTTTAATAACGTCCCTCTTACATTATACAGCAAAACTGAATTCTATAGTATAAATATAGTTGAAAAAAAACAAACATTGTAATTTGTTTACTAAACTAGAAAATTTATTGACCTCCGCAATTTTTTTCTTATTTAACTTTTATTGATTTAAATTCCTCAATGATGAGAAAAAAACATAACAAATATTTTAAATGATCGAAATATTTAGAAATGGAAGGTAGGGGAGGAGGAAGGAGTTGACGCTTCCAGAAAGCGTTAAAATTTAGACCAGCTCTAGTATCAGGAGGACAGGAGCGCGAAGAAGGTGATGCTTACTGTTCGAAATCAATTGCTGTCCAAATAATAGACGTGTACTCCATAAATGTGTTAATATTGTATTTCGCACGTTTCTTCTACACGTTCTGGGTATATATAAGAATATATATATAGCTTGTATCGCTTATAAATGACAAATGTTTCTATGAAATATTAATACTCCAGATAAAACTGTTTTCGAATTTTCAAAAAAAAATTCTAACAACTAGGTTTTTGTTTATATATGTAAATGAGTTAATTATTTGTTTTTTAATATTTAATACGACTAGATTTTTAAAACATTTTGCTTAAATTTCAATATTATTTCAAACATTAATCTTTGCCATTATCCACCCTGTATAGTATTCAGATGGTATTTTCGTGCGTGTGAGGCATTAAAACACACGTTTCTTACTGGTTTTTTTTTTTTTTTTGAGAAGTTAATTTTCAATTTAAAAAACTTGTAACGTGCTGAGTGAAGCCCTCAATCCCATTAATACATTTCATATCATCCTGAAAATTAAAGTTAGTATATTGCAAAGAGCTGTTCCAAATACGATTAAAATTATTTAAATAATAAATAATTAGTTGATGTCCGCATGATGGTATAGATCAATCTAATTAGGGATTGATAAATTATTTGCCACTTCTATAATTTTGCTTTTATTGAAAACTAGTTTCGAATGTAATACATACATCTTAAGTTCTAAATACACACAAAAATTCAAAAATAGGTGATTCAAAATACAGTTTGGTATTATTATACGTATTAAATTAAATGTAATATAAGTTAGTATTATAAAATATTTATGAATTATGAATTTAATTAAGACAAGAAATCAAATACATGTTGGCACTCACCAAGATTTAAGTAGATTATAACAAACAGAAAAGTTTGTGTTGGTTTGTTCTCGTACTGAACTAGCAATAAAAGAAAGGTGGGGTGTTTATAGGTAAACGGTGTAGGGGTCGGGATTTTTCCAGTAATCTTCTGGAAGATCACTAAATCAGAGATTAAAGGAACATATACATGCATATAATAATAAGACAGAGAAATCTTACTTTGCAATTCATTTAAATGAAAAAAAAAACAAATTCACCAAAGACTCAGGAGTTAAATTAATACATCACGTTGAAAACACACTCAAATTAAATATATATGAAGCACTTGAAATAATAAAATCCTTCAAATCCAATCCAGATTTTTGCTTAAATGACCAAATAAATATCTCCATTATTCCGATCTTAAAATTATTCTTATCTATAACAGAAAAACTATTACACACCGGAATAACTGAAAAAACTCCGACTTCTAAACCGTTTACCTATTGACACCCCACCTTTCTTCCATCGCTAGTTCAGTACGAGAACAAACCAACACAAACTTTTCTGTTTGTTATAATCTACTTAAATCTTGGTGAGTGCCAACATGTATTTGATTTTTTGTCTTTATTAAATTCATAATTGATAAATGTTTTATAATACTAATTTATATTATATTTAATTTAATATGTATTATAATAATACCAAACTGTATTTTGAATACTATACAAGTAGTTTAAATTTCTGAAAAAAATTATTTCTTTATTTTTTTGGGTGGGGGGGGGCGAGTAGGGAGGATTTTATCTTGGTGATCGTTCTTCAGGTTTTCGAAGTTTCTAATACGGAATTTTATAGCGAAATTTTGTTCGGCCACGCAGGGATTTTCTACTTAATTATTAGTTTGTTAAAAACTTCGGTATAATTATCATTGGTTAGGTTATTAAGGGTGCTATTTCCGAATTTACTCTCGGATATACGACCGCGCATGCGTATTTTGCTTTTCCGTTATTGTTGAAGTTTTTTATGATATAGGGATAGTTTATTAGGTTTTCAAGAGTACTGATTTCATTTTTGAGTTTGATTTTTTATCGCGCATGCGCATTTCGCTTTTCCGTTACTGTTGAAGTTTTCGTAGTTGTAGGGATCGTTTACTAGGTTTTCGAGAGTTCTGATTTCATTTTTTGAATTTGATTTTTTGTAGCGCATGCGCATTTCGCTTTTCCGTTACTATTGAAGTTTTCTTCGGTATAGGGATCTTTTATTATGATTTCGAGGGTTCTGATTTCATTTTTTGAATTAGATTTTATATCGCAATACGCATTTAGATTTCCCGTTACTGTAAAAGTTTTCTTCTATATAGGGGTCGTTTATTAGGTTTTTAAAGATTCTGATTTCATTTTTTGAAAACATTTTAGCTGTTTTTTAGTTTCTTTTCCTTCAACGTAAGTAGCACAATCGTGCCCATAACAAAAACTGATTTATGAAGTTCCATTTTCTCAACTCATATTTGACTCTTTAGAAATGTATTTATTTATTTAATAATTATATATACAAATTTAATTACTAGTAATTATCAGTGGCAGTATGGAGTAATCCAATGCCACTTAAAAAAAATATAAAAACTAGAAAAAAAAAAGTAATTATCATATGTAAAGTAATTTATTTAATAATGAAAAACTGAATCAAAACCCTCGAAACCCTATTTAACGACGTCTTAGTATTTAGTCGTAATTATTACTATTTACAATCAAAACAATGGATTAGCTAAAATGTCAGTATTTGCATGCGACAAAAATGTAGGCCACGTTCAGTTTTCATCTTAATCTCGTTTAAAACATACCGTGAATTATGTTTTAAAACATTTAATTCATTCTGTGAATACTAATTTGCTATTTGATTATGTAATTAAATTCAATTAAACAATGCCAAAGTGAAGTGTTTTATGGAGAGTGAAAGGGACGTTAAATGCTTTAATTTCTTGAAAATTAAAAACTTGAAAAATCCAACAACTAAGAGGTAAAGCTAAATTTGTTGGGCCTCTGCTTATTCAGATACACCAAATATTAATGTAACTTCCATGAAGTTTAATATCATGTATGATCATAAGTAGCGTAACCCTGGATAGTTCTTATAGAAATCGGACGTAAAGAGCCTTAAATCGCGCTTTTATCAATTTTTGGGAATTAATCCTAATTTTCAGCGGGTTATAGCGGCTTAAAGATTGGTAGTAGAGAAATATTTTATGGACATAAAGTGTATAACATTATTTCTAGATGGAAAACCAAGGTTTCGGGCAAAATATCTGTCAGAAAACCTCAGGTTCCAGTTCAGAGACCCAAAAAACTAGAACGTACCAACATTTTTTTCTACAACAAACCTTTTCCCTATTCTGTCCTAGTTTGTCTGGACCACAACTTTATAATTTTAGTTTTAGTGTACTTTTTTATATTTCTTCTTCAACCTACCCCCCTCCCCCAAGGTCACCCCTAGGAGAAGGTAGTGGAAAGTGACGAAAACCGCATATACTTCAGTGATTGTTGAAAATAATAATTTATAATTTTATATCATTTAATGGAAGCTAAATGTTTCCATGGAAACTAAATGATATTTCCTTGGAAACTAAATGAAACTTATGTGATACGCGTACCAGATTTTTTTTTTGTTTTGAGTCAGATATTAATTTGTTTCTTTTAAACATTTTATTTCTTACATTAGTTTTAAGTCAGATATTAAATTATGTTTCATTTTTACATTTTATTTCCTATATTAATTTTAAGTCAATTGGATTATTGCCCATCTCTAATTATTAGTTTCCGAAATTATTCGTTATAGGTATCTTATCACAAAGAGAATTAGATTAACTTCAGGCTTCTGTGCTGGACAATTTATTACCGAAGTAATTAATTAAATAAGAATAAAATAAACTAAGCTAAAGTAACAAAGTAAACTACCGAAGTATACACATTTTCATATTTTTTTTTTAATTTATACAAATTATCTAGAAAAATATATATTATAAAATATTCAAGTGTAATACAATATGTTATAATTACTGGACGGTGAAAAATGGTTACTTATCTTTTAGTCCAACCAACGAATTACCTTAAATTTGATAAATAGACAAATAACCTTTAAATTGTGATAGACAACTTAAAAATTTCCCTTATTAAAAATTTGGTTAGTTAAAAGTTTATATTCAAATGCACATAAATGGAGTACTAAGTACCATGTCCTAAGTGTTAAGTCTTTATGTGCGTGAATAAATATAAAAATTATGAACTTGAAGAAAATATAAAGAATTTTTCCGAAAAAAAAATGGTTAACAGCTATAAGAACGATAAACTTTATAAGGAAATAAAAAAGTCGCTGTATTCTAACTTTACTTTTACGGAAAAATATAAAATGTGCTGAGTGAGGGTTTCATTCAGCACATTATATTCTTTTAAATTGAAAAATTAACTTAAAAAACAAACACGTCCGTAAGAAATAAGTGTTTTAATGCCCCTCAAACACGAAAATACTATCTCAACGCTACTTTATGCTGGACCATTATTATTATCGAAAACGTTAATATATTCAATATTAGACTTTTATATGTATATTTATATATAAACAATAAACTTTAGTTGTGAAAAATTTATTTAAAGTTTCGAAAACATAATTTTATCTGTTGTTTCAATATTCCATTAAAAAAAATTATCTTAAAAAGTAGATAAATGTATTTAATTATATTTTGTACTTCTTTTATTTACTTAATTCATTTTTATCCACATTTCAGACTTAGTTTCCCATTTTCTAACCATCTTCTCTAAACAAAAACTTCTTCTGCATATTGATTGCTCTTCTTATCATCACGGATTTTGCTCCAATTATACTTCTATTTAGCATTTCCTTATATTATGCTTAAACTAAATTGTACATTTGTCCAATATCTTATTATCATCATTAACAGCTTATAAAAAGAAATAGATCAAAATGGGTAACTAAGTTTGAAACTGACACGGTAGTTGTGGAATTATTGAATCAGTTTCGAACTTAGTTGCCCATCTTAATCTATTTCTTAATTACCTCTTAAGAGTTAAGCATGAAACCATATCAATAGAATGTATGCAAAAAGCCTTGAGTATTATTTAGGCATTGTGTCAAGAACAGGAACAAAATATTAATCCAAGCAAAACCACTACAGTACTTGTAAGCAAATAAGATCTTGCCTCAGACAAAATCATATGGGCAATAAACAGCTTTTAAGACTACAAAGCATCTTGGGGAGATGGAATAATCCCTGCACATCTACTATATGGAAAAGAAAAACTAGTACAAGCCCTAAGGAAATTATTCAGGGCAAGCTAAACAGTTGGATATATCCCAAAAATAAGAGAGGCCAATGTGGTATTAATTCCAAAAAAAAACTCACTTGGAATGTGCATTTAAATAGAATCCTAGAAAAAATAAATATTTCACTATGGATCCGCAAGAGTTTATTTGGAAAAATGTGGAATTAAATCAAAAATGCTAGAATGATTTTTGATAGCCAAGGAGATAATGCATGACAATACTCCCTTGCACATTTGGATACAATGGAGGCTTTAACTAGTGCACTCAGACTATGGTGTTCTGATGGATCAATTACAGAAGGGAAGTCAGGGGCAGGAGTGTTTCATACCCATCATACCCAACTGTCTTCTAAAGTTAAATACAGGCAATAGAAATAGCTGCTCTAAAAAATTTAAAGATAACCAGAAGGAAAAATAAAATATATAATTTCAGAGAGCCAGGTGGCATTGAAGACTTTAAATTCCTAAACAATAGCATCATACCTAGTCTGCAATTGCTTTGAATTCCTAAAGCAGCTAGCTAGAGGGAATAAACTAATGAAGACACTAAGACATTGAAGGCTAAAAGATGATAGTGGTATCTTAGGTAGGGCTCTGATATGATGTTAATTAGCCCAGAGCCATACTGCAACATATCAAATAGTATACCCAATAAAGAAATTGAATCCTAGAAAATGAAGAAGGGTATACTAGGTTTCAAAATCTGGAATTAAATAATTTATGCTTTTTATCAATATATCAAAGGAAAAAGCTTAATTTTACCTGAACCTGACAATGATCGAGTTTAGAACAGTAGCAGGTCTCCTCACGGGCCACCGTCCATCAAAATATCTCAATGACTTACTTACATGTAAATTATTAGCAAATTCTAATCCAATTTATTTCAAGGAGTGTTCAAAGCAATTTTGGTATGGAAGGTAATGAAGGAAGCTCATGAAATGTTTATATCACTTTTACAGAGTGTAAACTAAAATAAAAACACTGTAAATTATTACACATTGGTTTATTATTTCCAAATAGTTATACTTCAGAAACATATGGTGTGTCCATACACACGACTATGGTTAAAAGTCCAAACAATTATTATTATCTTTATCTTTAATCTTATTAAAGATATTAGATTATTTTTCAAATGAGCATCTGGAATGTTTTGGGAGATATAACTTTTTGGAGTTATCAAATAACTAACCAAAGGTGAACTGGTTCCTATAGGAATATGTACAGAATACTTTATAAAACTTATCTACCAACTTCAGATAATAAATTAATCACAGAATAATGGCTGGTAATAGAGCCCACTATGCAAAGCTGAAACTTCTCAAGTCCTAACTGTTGTCTAAAGCAACAAAATTAAAATTATGGACCTATCCAGCGAAAACTTAGTGTTCGTCCAAAGACAGTAAACTGAGAGTTTTCGAAAATAATCGTATCAAAGCAAGCACGCGAAGATGTTTAGGATATGTATCAGAATGGAGGATGAAATGGTACAGAGGAAAATGTTGGAGGTGCACATCAGTAGGAAAACAAGAAGGGGTAGACCAAGAAGCTGGTGAAAGTGGAGGATGTATCCGAATGAAGGATGAAGTGGAGAGAGATGTAAGGAAGCTGGGAGACCTCAATTGAAAACTCAGGAGACCAAGGATTATGCACATCTGTAGTGTTGGAAATAAATCAAATTTAACTTGTTTGTGAAGATCATAAGATCGAGATAGCATTGTATCCCCCTCCATCTTCTTGTACTCTGTTCTTTGTTCTGTTGTATGTAATGCCCACCTGTAATGATGCTAGATGCTCTGTTTATCATTATAAATGAATAAACTTGTTTATGCCAAACTTGGCTTTGATATTTCATTATCATTCGAAGATTTATGGGAAGTTGTTATGGGAACAGAAGAGGACAGAAAAAAGGACTTCAAGGCAAAATCAAAAATTGGTCTCTTGATAGATGCGTCATTGTTCCCCATGGTACAACCATGCAAATCAGCCAAGGAAGTTTGGGATAAACTAAAAGGAACCTATGAAGATAAAGGGCTCACTAGGAGATTATCTTTGCTCAGGCAATTATTCAAGATCCAATTGGTGAATTTCAGTTGTATGGAAGAGTATATAAATGAAATTCTCTCGATATCCCAAAAACTAGCTGCAATAGATGTTGTTTTAGATGATGAATTCATAGGAGTACTGATGCTCAACGGTCTCACAGAGGATTATGAACCTATGATTATGGGTTTAGAAAGTACAGGTGCCAAAACAACATCTGACCTTATTAGATCAATGTTAATACAGAAAGTGTCGAAAAATACCTCTGGTGAAGAATCTGCACTAACATCAAACAACAAGAATAAAGTAAGTACTATTACCTGTTTCAATTGCAATAAAAAAGGACATAAGGCAAATGAATGCATAGAAAAGGTAGTTGGCAGAAATTGTAACAAAAGAGGTCATAAAAGTAATGAGTGTATAAATAAGAAAAAATGGAATAAAAACGAACATAATAGAAACACTACATTGTTTGCTGCCTTATCCACTGCTCCAGGTGACACTAAAGACTGGATTATAGATTCTGGAGCTACATCCCATATGTCCAGGAATAAATTATGGCTAAAGGACATCAAGGAAAGCAGCCAAGAAATCTCTGTTGCTAATAATGATAAATTAACATCAAAAGGCGTGGGAAATATTGAATTAAGCAGTGAGGTGACCATTTCAAATGTTCTTTATGTGCCGAATTTATCTGCTAATTTAATGTCAGTCAGCAAGATTGCTGAAAAGGGCTTCAAAGTATTGTTTGATGCTGAAAAGTGTATAGTCTGTCAGGATTGTGAGGTGAAAGGTGACATCTTAGTCACTGGAAGCAATGTTGATGGTATTTACAAACTAGATCAAAATGATGAGAAGGTAAACTTAGCAGATAAAACTAAACATACTGAAAAATTACCCAGAGGGTTATGGCATCGGAGATTAGGCCACCTTAATAGAAAATATATGTCAATTTTGCAGAAGAAATTATCAGTAGGTATAAGCTTTAGTGACAACAAAGATAGTGATTGTATCGCGTGTATTAAGGGAAAACAATGTAGAGAACCATTTGGAAAATTTAAGGGTATCAGCTCTACAAGAAAACTTCAACTTATTCATTCAGATATTTTTGGACCCACATCTGTTCCTAGTTGGGGTGGGCATCGCTATCTTATTGCGTTCACTGATGATTTTACAAGAAAAACATTTTGTTATCTAATGAAAAACAAATATGAAGCCTTTGATAAATTCAAAGAGTTCAAGCAATTAGTTGAAAATCAAGTAAGTGAAAAAATTAAGATATTTAGAAGTGACAATGGAGGGGGATATATAAATTTTAGATTCAATAAATTTCTAAAAGAAAATGGAATTATTCACCAACGATCAACACCACATACCCCAAGTCAAAATGGAACTTCTGATAGAATCAACAGGTCCATTATTGAGAGAGCAAGAACCATGTTGGAGGATTCCAGTTTAGATAGTAAATATTGGGGCGAAGCTGTTAATACTGCTGTGCATCTGAAGAATAGAAGCCCTTCAAAAGCTCTTCAAGGAATGACTCCAGAAGAAGCTTGGACAGGTAGAAAAGTAAATCTGAGATATTTAAAAGTCTTTGGATGTAAAGCCATGAGATTAATCACTAGTGCAAATAGGGGTAAACTAGATGCAAAAAGCGAAGAATGCATCTTTGTTGGTTACAGTGACCAATCTAAGGCTTACAGACTTATCA